>JAKXYG010000373.1:0-20040 GCA_025895645.1 Cardicola forsteri | reverse complement strand
TATATATATATATATTAAGCTAAAAAACATACGATTTAATATTAATTTATTTTTATATATGTTTGTTTACAATTGTAAATTTCAATAATACATTATTTTATTCAGATTTTGTATGTTTTTGTGTTACAAATATAATAGTTAAGATTTTATAGTGTACTATATAGTATACTATAAACATCTATTAAACGTTACTATTAATTATTAAATATTCAATTGTGCACACAATTATATTTAATTTAAAATGACATATTTAGAAATAAACACCAAACATTCAAATTCTAAATGTGACTAAATAACAGTTATTCCATTTATTTAAAATTTTATAAGAATGTAAAATATTAAAAAGCAGCAAAAAGCATTTTTACATTTATTTGTGGTGTTGTAAATACATATATCTGTTTTTGTATTACTAATAGTATATATACATTTAAACATTATAAGATTATGTTAACATACAGATACAAAAATGTTTAATATTAAAACGTTGCATACTATAAATATTAAAAAAAAACATTTAACTAACTGTAATCTTTTTAAAATAATATTATTTGAACTTTTTTGCATTCTACTTTAACATTTTTATTAAACTAATAATAATGTTGTTAATTTTGTAGTAACATTTATAAACAACTTAATAAATATAAAATATGTAATATAACTTATTTTAACTAAAGCAATTAAGGTTGCTTCTTTATAAATGTTAACAATACATTATAAGAAATTTATAAATGTTATATTAATATTTATTGTTGTTCTAATGTAATACAATTTAATACTAAATTATTCAAAGCATTTGTAACAAAATAAATTAATAAAGTATTTGTTTTATTAAAATTACATTACAATGTTATATATATATAATTATTAATTTAAGTTTGTTATTTTAAATAATTTTAAAAAAATAACATTTAATAGTTTATAATTAAGCAAATTCAAACGCAGGTCCGCGATTTGGTAGCGGTTATAGAATTAAAACTCGTGCTTGCCTTGCTCTAAAACGTGCGCTTTACCGCTAATCTACTACATATATATCCCAAATATTTATAAACATTTAATTTAACTTAACAAATATTGCATGCCGGTAAATGTGTCAAAGCATAATTACATAAATTTTAACATATAATTTTTAAAAGTAATTTTAAAATAATTATTTATAACAACTTAATAAACATTTTATAACAACATTGAAAAATGTATTATTAATGTAACAATGCTTCTAATAATATTTATTATATTGTAATATTTCTGTTGTTGTTGCGCTTTAAAGAGAATGATAATTTATGTTGGATATATGTAAATGCAACAAATAATGTTTATAACTAATAATTGTGCAAATTACAATAAGTGTACAAATCATTTGTAAAAAATAATATAAAATATAATTTTTTATTTCAAATCGTAAACAAAATGTATATATTGTCGTAAAGTATATACAAACCAAAATATTTTTTTTGGGTGTTGCTGTAACAATGCTATGTATTATTTAAATATTTAAAAACTATGTAATGTTATATACACGTTTTAAAAATTAAAAAATATAATAATAACAATAATATTAATAATTATAGTAATTTAATCTTAACTAGTGTGACTACAAATTACATAACGCAATTAAGCTAGCTATTAATTTGTTCCAAGTAAATTTGTTGTAATAATATAAAGTTATTTTTAACACATTAAAATGTAAAAGTTTATTCAACAATGTTTTTTAACTAATTAATTGCATGTTTTTATTAAAAAAAAAATTATTTAATTTTTTTAATTTGGTTGCTGTTGTTGTTTAAAAAATATAATGTCAAATTATGTTTAGTAATTATAAAAGCAACACGCTTTAATTAATTATTATAACTTGTATTAATTATTTTACCATTTAATAGTAAACGTAAAAAAATATATTGTAGTAATGACTATATTTCAAATAATTATTATTAAAATAGAAATAAAATGTATTTAAATCACAAACAAAATTTTGGTGTCAATAATATGCTACAACTACTTAAATTGAAAACAATATGTTAATGTCAAATTAAATGTTACATTAACTGAATGTTCTAGTAACACAAATAATAACAATTATATGTTATTAAAGCTAAACAAATATTATAGAATACGTGTTTACTAATAGATATAAGTATATATGTAAAAATGCATTAATTTAAAAAAAAACTGCAAATATAATTCACTGAATGTGTTTTAACACAAAATAGCATTATTCTTTGCAAAATGTTTGTGCATATTGCAAACGTTTACTGTAATTAATATTTTGTTAATAAAAATAGTTGTTAAAAAAAAATAATAGATACTATACTATTTTGTTTATTTACATTAAAAAAAGTAATAAATTAAACATTTTAAGTTAATTTTACTATTCATTGCAAAATAGAAACGGTTAAACTTGTTTTAATAAACTGTGACACATTGTGCAATAAAATGTAATGATTACTTATTGCACATAGTAAACATTTATTTGTTAATATGTTTTAATAAAATAATCAATCAGTTTCAATAAAAAAATTGAAATAGTTTGTAAATGTTAGAAACTTAAGTTATTATATTAAAAATATGTTTATTAATATTTTTTTTATGTCCAATTATTTGTATTTTTATATCAATATTTTTTTTGTACAAAAAGTGTTTTGCATTCTTGAAAGTTAAAAAAAGAGTGACATTTTTAACAATAATTTCGGTTGTTGTAATGTTATTACTTAAATCTGATTTAATTATTTGTAAAAAATGTCTTAATAAACGTTTGTAATAATAAAAGCTTTATTACAACTGTATATATATATATATATATATATATATATATATACATTAATTATTTATAAATATTTAAATTAATACATTTTCCGTCAACAGCAAGTAAATGTGTAACAATAAATTACATATTTTTTAATGTATTAACATATACAAGTTTGTTTTTAATTTATTATTCGTTAAAATTAAAACCGAAATATTATTGTGTTTATTGAGTTGTTGTAAACATTTTATAAAATGTTATATAAATTATAAAATTATAAATATATATTATATGCTGCATTGTTCTAATAGTTATAATGTTATAATTTTGTTTTAAATGCACATTGCATATTAATCTTTTACGCAATCAAATTTAAATAATATTATTTTAGCACCAAGTAAATTTATTATAAATAAAATACACAAATTATTATTCAAAAATTTATTTTAAACAGGTATTGGTTATTTAATTTTTGGTTTAAATTAATAAGGTATAAGCATTTTTTTGGTTTACGTTTTTAGGTTTTAGGTTTATTCCAAAATTGAATATATAAAACTACTTTGACATTTTAATTTAAAATTATTAAGTATTATTGGCTATAACACAACAAAAATTAAATAATGAATAATAAAAAATTAAAATCAAATGTATGCGGCTAATAAAAGTCGTAAACTAATTTGAACGTTTTGACTAACAAGTTTAAGACAACGTAAACACTAAACTAATCTACGCTAAAATAACTTTAGAAATAAAATAAATGTTTGTTAATTATTTTAATTATTATTTATTAAAAGTATATTATATAACTATGTTAAATAATTGTAAAACCAACAAGTTAGATAACGTTGCAATTATTTTAATTTGCACTTTCCGTCATTACGTGTGTTTTATATCTAATTAAATAAAAATATATTGTTATATATAAATTGCAAAAATAGCTAAATATAATACATTTTGTTTTAATAGTTAGTGCATAATATATAATATAATAATGAGACATAATTTTTGATATTTTGAAATGTAAAAATTGTTTTTAATAAATGATTGTAACAATATAATCTTTTTTTTGGTAGTTATTAGCAACATCTACCAGTTTGAATTTAAACCAATTGTTGTGATTAAAATTGGTTGGGTTCTGTTTTTTTACCTAATTATAAAAGTTTTTAAATTTGACTTTTATTTGATTAAAGTTGGTTTTTTTGGTTTAATTTTAACATTTATACGAAATGATAAAGCTTCTGATTGTTTTTTGCTCTAAATGAAGTGTGATAAATTAATAATTTTGTTAGAGTTGCTACATTTATTGTCAAAGTTGGATTGTAGTAATTTATTTGACAATTGTTTATTAGTATTATGGCGAGTTTTTTTTGTAATGTAGCTTAACAATTAGATAAATTTTACTTAACATACAATTGATAATTAATTAATAATGTAAAGCATTTTTGACTGCGTTTTTCTAAATTGTTTAATCAAAATTAATAAAAAATTAATGCGAGAAATAACTAATTTTCTGAAATTTTTGATAGCAAGTTGGCAACGTTTTAATAATGTTAATAATTTTTTAGGAAACACGTCTAGTTTTAGTAACCGCTGGTACATGTTAATTTTTAATAACATTTATATCTGCAACGTTAATTGGTTATTAATTTGAAAACAGTTTATTTTTTAATTTTACACTTTTTTTAAGTAAACCTACATAAATATGACACTACATATTTTGGACGTATGCTGTGGAGCATAATTCCAAAAAATATTGGTAAACCCAGTGCTGCTTTTAATTATGCAAAACGCTATTTATTAATAAATGTTTTTTATATAATTAAAGCACAGGATTTATTAGTATATTTTATAGATTGATTATACGTAATAAAAATTAACACATTATTTATCAAAAGTAGGTTTATTCTGCTAACTACAAAAATATATATATTTAAAATAGGCTTATATAGTATTTAGTTTTGTACCCAAATAGTTCATTTTAAATTATTGTTTTATTAGAAAAACATACAAAACGCCAATAAAATAATCTTTGTTTTATTTATTTGTAAAAAAACATACATTTTTTTTGGATTTTTTATTAATAAATAATTCAACTATTGGTAAATTACGTTAAAACAAATTATTTTACACGATTTCTTCCCGTTAAATAACTAAATTCTTTAAGATTATTTTTTTAAATATTCAAAATAAACTCGTTTTATTTTTTAAATTATATTAATTTTTTATTTATTAATCTTTTTAATGTATTATTATTATTATTATGTTGTGCATTTTGTTGATGTAAAACACATAAAATTGTTGTAAGATTTACTTTATACAATTCCGCTAGTTTTTTATGTAAAAATTAATAATTTTTTATTGCTAAATTAATAATTTTAATTTTAGATTACCAAAAATGTCTAAAAAAGTATAATAAATATATTTTAATTATATTTTAACTAATAACATTTTAATTTTATTTAGCATTAAGACGTTTTAATTACACCAAAATTAAATGTATAAATTTTATTCTTTATTTTTAATTAAATTGAGCACACAAATTAATAATAAAAATATATTATAAAAATTATGTACATCCAAAATGTATTGCACGTTCTTATAAGCGTTGTTTAAAAATAAATATTTTTATGTAAATAGAATATACTTATTAAATATTTTACATAATTTTTTTAGTAAGTATTGTTTAAACATAACATTATTAAAAAAATGAAAAATTAATACGTTTAAAGATTTATATTTAGTTTAAGATTTATAGAGCTTGTAAACCGATGTTGCTAGCGTAAAGAAAATGTTATCCAATCTAGTGTAAACATTATAAATTTAAAAAAGTTACGTTTTTAAATTTAAAATTTTTTTTAAGATAGAATTTAATTTGTTGTTTATGACAGGAGACAAATACCGTAAATTAATTTTACATCTTCAATCACTGCATGTATAATTAATTAGACTATTAACAAGCTGCAAATAGTAATTAAGTAACAATGTTATGCAAAGTGCACAAACATTGCTAATTTTTACAATTTGTTTGCAGCATTGTACGCCATATTTCCATAAATTAGAAATATTTATATTTGTAAACAACAACTAACAATAAATGTATAGATTAATTAGAAAAAAATACCATTAGATGTCTCTAGTAATAATTATTAAAAGTCAATTATTTGTAAATAGTTAATTCAAATTAACAAATAACGCATGTCGTTATAAAATAAATGCGTTATAATAAAATTACATTAACTTTTAATTATTAAAATGCAATTACTTTGTTTCGTAATTTATTGTTTATAACAATGTATTGGTTATTTTATAATCAAAAAATAATTGTATATTTAATGCTTAGTAACATTTTATTTTATTTTTAACACTAAAATACGTTAACTATTTGTAAATGCAATAAATAAACATATGCACTAATTATTGTGCAAAAAACACAATTGTGTATGTTATTTGTCAAATACAATAAATACAAAATGTAATTACGTTTTAAATTGTGAACAACATCTACATTTTTTTATTAAGATAACATAAGTTTTGTTAAAATTGTAAAATACGACAAAAACAAAAACATATTTAGTTTATTTATATTGTTTAATGTTTTTAATAGTAATTGTATTATAACTAAACATACAAAGCACATTGTATATTAACGGGTTAACATACTTTGTATTAACTCAAAATATATTTTTACAATTAATGCATGCACAATTTAACATAAAATTGTAAAAGATTTAATTTAAAATAATTTTTAACAACTTAGTGTTTTAGGCTTAATATCATAAAAAAATAATTAAATAATAATGTTTAGTAATAACCTAGTTGTTGCTTTTTGTTAAACTGTTATTTTTTAATTATGTTATTTAACTATAAACACAGCAGTATAAAATATTTTTGTAATTATTGTTAAATGTAAAAATGTAATTTATATTAAGTTGAAAAATATATTTATACTGATTACTAAAAACAACAATAATTTTTGTATATTTATGTAGTTGTTATTCTGGATTAATTTATTTAAATGCTGTTTAATATAAATTGTAAAAACAAAAATAATGTTAATATGTATTGGTTAAATAATTATATAGTTTTATATAAATAGATATGTAATGTACACTATTAATTTTAAATATTTTTTTTTGCAAATTAGCTACAAGTAAAATTAAAACAATTACAATTTTTATTAACATTAAAGTTTATTTTTGAGCACATGCGACAAAACAATAGCCTCAATTTACCATAAACCACTTTTTACCAATGTCCCGCTAGAAAAAACGGTAGACTACTTAGGTGACTACATAACGTCAATTAAAATTAACACCAAACTTGCTGTTGAATATTTAAAAGAATTAATTTTGTTCTGCACCCAAAATGTCAGATTCAATTTTAATAACAAATCTTATATTCAAACAGATAGTATAGCCATGAAAGTCCATTAGGACCCGCACTGGCAAATATCTTTTTATTAAAAATCGAACATCAGATAAAAACATTAATAGAAAAAATAGCCATATTTAAACGATATGTAAATGACGTATTTGTAGTAGCTTACAACAAACAATACCTTAAAAAACTGCTACAAAAAAATTTAAACAAAACTTATCCCAACATAAGAACAAAGCATAAAGTTGAAAAAAATAATACAATCAATTTTTTAGACGTTTCAATTTCACGGAGAAGTGACGGTTCGCTTCAACGTAGAATTTTCTACAAGCCTACTGGAATTGGTTAATATTTACACTAACTTTATAAAAAATGGATAAATCAATGTTTATTCAAACACAAAAAAACGATTTAATTAGCTTAGCAATGCCAATATGTCTTAATTTTGCAAAAATAAATTGTAAAATACTTTGTCAAACGCTTTTGCAATGTTGAAATAAATAACACTTATTAAAGGCCTTAAATGTAGTAAGTTTGTAATGCTTTCTGTGTATGTTATTAAATGAGGGAAACATAATCTGTAGGGCAAAAATTATTTTAAGCATAGTTAATTAATTAATGTTTATTGATATAATTAAATACATAACTTTACTTAGAGTAGATAAAACACTAATTGGTCTACAAGTTTAAAAAAAAATTAAAACTTAATTTAAATATTGGCCTAATAAATGCAGACTTCCAAATGCATGGAAGCCGGCAAGTGATTGTGGAGAAATTAATAATATAGGTTAAAAAGGGTACCAATATTTTACCACATATTTTAAGAACTCAAGAATATACACTATTAGCACTCCTTAAGGTTAATTTAAGTCCTTTAAGCTATTCGAGTACTGAATAAACATAGACCAATAAAAAAAGTCAAATCTAAATAATATAGTGTAAACAAATTTGTTAAAACATTAAATTAAATTTTTTTTTGAAATTACAACAGATTTTAGGTCTTGTTAAAAGTAAACCAGTGTTTTTTATTTAAAGTAAATACATTTTGAAACTAAGTTTGTACTAAATAAACTTAAACATAGTGTTTTTGTTTTTCTTGGTTTTAATTAAAAATCGTAAATTGTATTGTTTTAATGTGACAAAATTAAATAAACCAAAATATTGATTCGTAATTAAAATATAGTTGCAATACAAACAGATTTTCAAAAGTAAAAAAATTGCTTTGTTTCTAGATTAAATAGACATTTTTTAGAAAACTTTAGACAACGGAAAAAAATATAACAGAAATGTGTTAATGCCTTATTTGATTAAATTAACAAAATTTAACTAAACCATTTCTACATTATTTTCATATGAAGGACTCCAATCGTCTAAGACAAAAAAGTGAAAAAATTTATTAATGTTCGTTTTTCTAAAATTAGGAAATTGCATTATAATTTTTTTAGAGTTACTTGAGGAGAGGAATATTTCAAAAAACAAGAGAATGTAATCACTTTTTCCACGAGGGTAGGTATAAAATAAAATTAATGGCAGGGGCTTAGTTAGATTAAGGCATAATAGAGAGGAGCCGAGCCTGTATCTAGTAGGTAATAAAACATGCTGAGTAAAATTTAGAATTGTATTATTAAATGAATTAAAACCAGAAAACATTTTACAGTTAAGAAAAAACCGTTAAAACTCCTATTAGAATGCGATGTTTATAGGGACGAAAAAAGCAATGTTTGAGTTTAAAAACAAAAGTTTTGTTAACAATTTTTAATAGCATAGGAGGACAATAAAATAAAAAACAAAAAAGGGCAACCTAATGCCAAATAAAAAAACTCATATTTTTTTATGAATGCATTTGTGTACGGATACAATAGTGTAAGATAAATTGTTTCGGATATGAAAAATACAACCCCCACTTTTATCTATGCTTGAGTCTTACGTAGTTATTTTATGAACTAGTGAGTGTGCTTTACAGTCACCTATAATTTTTTTAAACCAAACTTGTGTTATTCCAGCAATGTAAAGATTAGTGACACTAACTTGTAGTTCCGATAATTGATTAAATAAATTTAACGCTTTTCTGTAGTGTACCTTTATAAAAAAGTTGGTATATTATTATTAGCAAGCTTTAATAGGGTAAATTAAACTATAAAAATTTTGTTATTTAAAAGAATTAAATTTTTTTTTTAAATATAGCACGTTTTTTTCAAAAAAAATCCTTAAGGAGCCAAATTTTAGAATAATTAAAGCAAACGTTTAACCAAGTTTCCATGATTGTTTTCTTAGTAAAAGAAAAATTAGAAAAACCCAAGATGAGGGAACAGTGTAAGGACGCTTGCTGAAAAATTTGCATTATGTTAAATTTTTAACCTTAGAGAAACATAGGGTAATAATGTGTTATACCAGCTCCTTATATCTTGTGACAACGCCTTTTATATTTTTAATAACAATGTTGCAATCATGTTTAATGTCCTCAACGTGTTGCTTGGTAGCAGCTAAAACGTTTTCCTGGAAAAGTCTTAGAAACAATTTAGTTTCTTAAAAAATCAGCTGGAATTAAAAAAAATGTATTTTAGGGAATAATGTTTGGACATAACATTATTAGAAAAGTGGGAAATTGATTAGTTTAAAGTTACAGATTTAGCTTGTAAACCGTTGTTGGAAACTTAAGAAAGATGTTATTTAATTTAGTGTAAAAATGATAAACTTGAAAAAGATAAGTTTTTAAATCTTAAAGTTTTTTAAAAATAAATTCTAATTTGTTGTCGTTAACAAGAAGCAATTACCGTAAATTAATTTTACATCTACAAACAGTGCATTTATATATAATTAGACTATTAACAAGTTGCGAGTAGTGTTTTGGAAACAACTTCATGCAAAGTGCACAACAATTGCTAATTTTTACAATCTGTTTGTAGCATTGTACGCCACATTTGCATAAATTAAGGATATTTACATCCGTAAACAACAACTAAGTAATACATGTATAAATTAATTTAAAAAAATACCATTCCATGTAAGCTAGTATTTATTATTAAAATACAATTATTTGTAAATAGTAATTCAAATTAACAAATAACGCATGTCATCATAATATAAATGCGTTATAATAAAATTACATAAACTTTTAATTATTAAAATGTAATTACTTTGTTTCCTAATGTACTGTTTATTAAAAATGTATTGGTTATTTTATAATTAAAAAATAGTCGTATATTTAATGTTTAGTAATATTTTAATTAATTTTTAACACTGAAATACGTTAAATATTTGTATATGCAATAAGCAAAAATATGCAAAAATTATTACGCAAAAGACACATTTGTGTATGTTATTTGTAAAATACAATAAATACAAAATGTAATTACGTTTTAAATTATAGACAACATTTACATTTTTTTAGCAAAAATACATAAGTTTTGTTAAAATTGTAAAATACGTCAAAAACGAAAACATATTTAGTTTATTTGTATTGTTGTAAAAATGTTATTTGTAATTTTTATTTTTTTAATTTTACTGTTAAATATAAATTGTAAAAATAAAAAAATATATTAATATTTTTTTTAATGTTAAAAGTAATTGTATTATAGCTGCACATACAAAGCACATTCTACATATTCTACACATTCTACATTCTGTATATTAACGGGTTAAAATACTTTATATTAACTCAATATATATATATTACAATTAATGCATGCACAATTTAACATAAAATTGTAAAAGATTTAATCTTAAATAATTTTTAACAACTTAGTGTTTTAGATTTAATATCATAAAAAATAATTAAATAATAATGTTTAGTAATAACCTATTTGTTGTTTTTTGTTAAACTGTCATTTCTTCATTATGTTATTTAACTATAAAAACAGCAGTATAAAATATTTTTGTAATTATTGTTAAATTCTAAAAAATTAATTTATATTAAGTTAAAAATATATGTATACCGACTATTAAAAACATAAATATATTTTTGTATATTTATGTAGTTGTTATTCAGGATTGATTTTTAAAAAAAATATTGTTTAACAAAAATTGTAGAAAAAAAAAATAAATTGTTTAAATAGTTATATATTTTTATATAAATAAATATGTAATGTACACTATTAATTTTAAATATTTTATTTAATTTTAATTTTCTTGCAAATCAGCTACAAGTAAATTTGTTAAAATAGAGTGACTTTGTCATAAGAGTATTATAGATTAAACGTTATTTTAAAATATTAAATAATAATAAAAATTTAATATTATGTATATTCATAAATACAATTATTTTTTAAAATAATATTATAATGCAAATGCTAATTTTTAAAACAAAGTAAAAAAATATTTACATTAAAGAAAAAGGTTTATAGTGTTATTTGTTTGTTATAAAAATATTTACTTAAATGTACAAAGTTAAAATAATGGATGACCAATTATATTTTTTTTGAATTTTAAAATTGCATAATAATGCTGTTAACATAATTAATATTAGTGTTATGTTATTATCAAACATTGTGGATTTTATTTAATTGGCTTTATATACATGTATGTATATATATATACATATATATAGAGAGAGAAGGAGATAAAGAGAAATACAGTGCAAGCAAAATGACATTGATTAGTATTATTACAAAATAAAATATTTTAAAAAAATGTTTGCGCATACTAGGATGCAATTGTTTTATTTTGAATTATGTTACAAAAAGTATTTAAAATTAAACTACTGTAACAATGCAATGCGTCTTTTTTATATTAAATACTTAATTAACCAACTATTTTAAAATAATTCTACAATTTATTAAATAATACATTTTAAAATTAAAACAATTACAATTTTATGAACATTAAACTTTATTTTTGAACATATAAGAGAAACAATAGCCTCAATTAATCATGAATCACTTTTTACCAATATCTCGCTAGAAAAAACGGTACACTATTTAGGTGACTACATAATGTCAATTGAAATTAACACCAAACTTGCTGTTGAATATTTAAAAGAATTAATTTTGCTCTGCACCCAAAATGTCAGATTTAATTTTAATAACAAATCTTATATTTAACAGATGATATAGCCATGACAGTCCATTAGGACCCGCACTAGCAAATATCTTTCTATTAAAAATCGAACATCAGATCAAAACATTAATAGAAAAAATGATTATATTTAAACGATACGTGGATGACATAGTTGTAGTAGCTCACAACAAAGAAGACCTTAAATAACTGTTTCAAAATTTAAACAAAACTTATCCCAACATAAGAACAAAACATAAAGTTAAAAAAAATAATACAATTAACTTTTTAGACGCTTTAATTTTACGGAGAAGTGACGAATTGCTTCAACGTAGAATTTTCTACAAGCTTACTGGAACTGGTTAATATTTACATTATAGAAACTTTCAACCAGTTTAACACAAATGTGCACTTGTCAAAACACTGTTTTACCGTGCACAAAAAAATGTTTTGACAACACAGTAGATGAAGAAAGGAATATCATTAATCATCTGTTAATCAATAATAAATATTCACTAAAATTAATTAAATACCATGCTGAGGAATACGAAAATCCGGGTTCAAACAATAATAAAAAAAAGTCGGCTTACCTAAAGCTACTATGTAAAAAAGATGACATTATGAACCTCCTCAAAATCCGTATTAAAACAGCCATAAAAAGTACGTTTTCATTAATTCAACTAACAATGCTGTTCACCACTAACGATATCGCTTTGCCCAACATTAAAACGGATAAAGACACATTTTCCGCCTCACATTGCATTTACCAGTTCACTTGCAGTTGCGGTAAAAAATACACTAGTCGGACAAAACGTGGGGTATCTATTCGTGCAAAAAAACACATTCCTAACTGTTTAAATAGGTATATATTTTTATATAAATAAATATTTAATGTACACAATTAATTTTAAATATTTAATTTAATTTTAATTATTTTGCAAATTAGCTACAAGTAAATTTGTTAAAATAGACTGACTTTGTCATAAGAGTATTATAAATAAACGTTATTTTAAAATATTAAATAATAATAAGAATTTAATATTATGTATATTAATAAATAAAATTATTTTTAAAAATAATATTATAATGCTAATGCTAATTTTTAAAACAAAGTAAAAAAATATTTACATTAAAGCAATTTTTATAGTAATATTTGTTTGTTATAAACATATTTACTTAAATGTACAAAGTTAAAATAATAGATGACCGATCATATTTTTTTGAAAATTTAAAATTGTATAATAATGCTAATAGCATAATTAATATTAATTTTATGTTATTATTAAACATTGTGGATTTAATATAATTAGCTTTATACACATGCATATACATATATACATAGAGATAGAGAGAGAGAAAAGAAGATAAAGAGGAAAACGTGAGTTTAAAAAATATATAGTGCAGCCCAATGACTTGATTATTATTATTACAAAATAGAATATTTAAAAAAACGTTTGCCCATACTACAATGCAATTGTTTTATTTTAAATTATGTTACAACATGTTTTTAAAATTAAACTAATGTAACAATGCAATGCATCTTTTTTCCATAAAATACTTAAGTAATTAAATATTTTAAAATATTTTTACAATTTATTAAATAATACCTTTTAAAATTAAAATAATTACAATTTTTATCAACATTAAACTTTATTTTTGAACATTATTACATATTTTGCAGAGAATGTATTGATTACTTTTAACACACACTAGTAACAATTGTAAATTTTAAAATAAATAAAACAAAAATAAATATTGCTGTTTTTAGCTAGTTTACATATTTTGTTTGTTTAAGGATATTAATATATATATATATATATATATGTATATATATATATATATATATATATATATATATATATATATATATATATATATATATATATATATATTATAATTTTTTTAAAATAATTTATTTGAATGTGCTAACATATTGTTTGCTTTTTGTACAATATATATATTTCTTAAATATTAAATTATGTAAAGCTATAAAACGTAAAAAACATTATTATTTAACAATTTTATACTACTTTTCATTTTGCAAAACTATGCATTTGAAATAATATTAAATGTTTATATATTATTTATGTGCTACATATATATTTTTAAAAATATATATAGCTGAAACTAGTATGATTGTATATTACTAAATAATGTAACTTTTAATTTGTATTAACATATGTCTACAATTATAAATTTATGCTATTTTACAACCATCCCGTAGAATTGTAAACATTTACATTATTTTTAAACACAATGCATTTTAGCAGAAAGTAATTTGTTTGCAATACAATTTTATAAGTGCACACATACTTAATGTTAACGTATTTTTTGTATATTTTATTTTAGTTAAAAAATAAAAAACAGATACAACTACATCTGCAAAATGTAAAATTATGTATACGTCGATAACGTTTAAAAATAATAAAAAATTGTTTTAACATGGAGAATTATAATTATACTATTAATAATAATAATAATCATAGTAATCATATTAGTAGTTTTTATTAATGTAATATTTATTATTAACTCAACTAAATCTATTAATATTTAAAAAAAATACGTTATTTATATTTTTTAATTCTACGTTTTATTTTTTTTACATAATAAATAAAAGAAAAATGTAATTTAGTCATTAGTCTAATAATGTTAGATGTATATATTAATATATAATTATTGCAACTATAAATATTAAATTAAATTATAAAAACAATGCAAATTTTATGCCGACTAAGAAAAACGTATGTAAAGTAAACTAAACTGAGATTAACCTATAAAAATAACGGTAGCACATTCAACAGTTTTACATCAATTAATGTTAATTTAGACAATAACGCGGAGTGCGGTACCTTATCAAAGATTTTAAAAAATAAAAATAAATGTCAGTAACTAAATTGGAGCGCTTGAACATTAAACATTAAAAAATTAGCAAAACAAGATTTAATTAATATAAACCCCTGTTGGCTAGAGTTTATACAATTATTACTTGTATTAAAGTTAATAAAATAAAAATTAGAATATTTATAAGTTTAAAACTGTTTAAATTAAACTTGCAACCTTAATTGTAGATTGAACGAATAAAAGCAACATTTTATATTGCAGGCTTTTTACCTACCTGTATAAAGAGATTAAACATATGGGCAAATAGAGGTGCTAAAACTAGAACACACATTTTAAAAAAAATTAAAAACGGTAAACAAAACAATCATTTTAAGAGGGCAGATAAAATAAATAAATAAAAATAAAAGGAAGAACAACCAGCTCTAAATCTAGTGGTATAAAAACATGCTGAATAAATGCATGTTTAATGCAACATTACAGTAAAGTTACATCAAACTGATTAGTAAAAAAGTTGACTGTCTCCCAATTTATTAAATAAAAAATTAAAGTTATTTATTAAATAAAAAACTAAATAATAATGAAACAAATAAATAAAAATGTTAGAATAATATATATATACCTTACTTTCTAAATTTAAATAATAATAAATTTTAGAACCAAGTAAATTTCTTTTATATAAACCAACATAAAACTTAATACATTACAATTTATTTTTATCAAAAAAATATTAATAATTAATTTAATGTTTAAAATTAAATTGTTTTTTTTATAAAAATAATAATAATAATAATGTTAACTTGGTTTACAATGTATTAAACTTATTTTTTTAGGTTTTGAATTAACCTAACAGATTTACAATTTGTTATGCTAAACTGGAAACAAGATATTGTTTTAATTTATTATTAACAACAAATATTAATAGTTTTCATTTATAACAACTAAAGTTTAGAATAAACGTAGGTAAGGTAGGTTTATTAAAAAATAAATATAAAAATTGATAATACTTTTAAATATGCAGCTGCAGTTCGTTTACGTTTAATAAAACAACTGAGCAAATGTACTGTTTAAATAAATAAAACCACTATATTACTAAGTTTTGAACATTGTTTTAAATTGTGTAAAGACAACCCAATTTTGCAATTACTTAATTATTAATAATATTATTAAAAACTTAAAATTATATAAGTAATAAAAACAATTATTTGTTTATTTATATAACTGCTTTTTTTAAATTTATTTTTTACTTATTATTTTGTATGTATCCTGTATATATAAGACGTGTATATATAAGACGTGTAGTAATACAATTACGTAATTTTGTTTATATATATAAATATATATATAATTGTTTTTAATTATTGTTTATAATAACGTTAATTTATTTTTGTAATACTAATTTTAAACAAATTAATACAAACATATTTAATAAGAAATGTATGGAAATTAAAACTGTTTGATCAATATGTATAAAATAATTTAGCTGAAAGTAAGTTTGTTATTAGAAATGTATATAAAACTTATTAACATATTATAATCAACTCTTTTTGTAATTATTATTAAACGGCTTAATAACAGTCGACAACAGTACTTTTTTTGTTTACAAATATGTACATAAAACAAGTTGGGTTGCTTTAAACGGATTTACTACATTAGTTTTAGCACAGAACGACTACCCTATAACAAATACTTTTATAGCTTTTGATAGTGTTAATAATTATTATGTTAAAATTTAAAAACAACACAGCAAAAAACATTAAAAAGATTCTTGCAACAAGGTTTAAATAGAAAAGTAAAAACAAAAAAGTACAACGGAAGCTTTCTTGTGTTAGATTAACGGCAAGAAGTTAATGTTACACTTTAAAAAAAATCTGAACAATGACAATAATTAACCCAAAATAATTTATTTTTGTTTTAAATAACATTTTAAAACGTAATTTTAAATTGTTTAAGTGTTTTAGTAAATAAATAACGTTTATTGAATATATATAAAAATATTCTTACATTTAAAAAAATAAAGATATATTATGTAAATAATTTGCATTTGCAATAACTAAATACACGTTGTTGTTTTCAAATACAAAGTGATCAAACTACTAAATTTGAAATTGTTACAAAAATAAATTAAATATGTATTTTGTTATTTTTTTTCTAATAGTAAGGTCCAATACTAATATTGTTTAAAGAAAATAGAAAATTAACATTTAATAAAACATTTTAGTGTTACTGCAATCATTTTTAAAATTACTAATTTAACAACTTTAATAAAAAAATAAAACTGCTTTTTTCTAAAATAGCAAATTTATTCCAATATACTGAGGACTATTTTTACCAAAAGTAGATAATAAAAAACTTATTTTCTATTGGTTATTGTAATTGTATTGCCATACCTACTGGAAATTGACACATTTACACTAAAACCTTTTTTATTAGTTCAAGTTGTGATTATATTTTTTTATATTTTTTTGTATGACGGTTAACAATTGTTTACATTACTATCTCCGTTTTTTATTTTTACAGTACGTAAATCCACCGTTAGTGCCAAAGTCATCACTTTTGTTTAAAGTTGCAGGTAATATGGAATTGTGCACAAAAATTTCTTCAAACAATGATTTAAACAATTTTAAATGTTTTATTAATTAAATTAAACAATGGTTTACTAACTTTGACTTCAATTTAATTTTATAAAAATGAAAGTTTGTTTATTTTACAATAAGTTGTTTACAAAAAAGAAATTAAACAAAACATTTAAATTAAATTAAAACATGTGCACTTGTAACAAAATGAAATATCTTGGTGTAAACATTAATTACATATTTACCTCATGTAAAGGATATTTTTTAAAAACCAAAGTTATATGCTACTATATAAGAAAATTAAAAAAACTAAATTGTCCATTACATTATGTTGTTATCCTTTGATATTATAGTGCTCATTTATAAATGTTTCTGGTTTATTAAGAGAATTATATATATATATTTTTTAAATGCATATTAATGGTAGCAAAATCTGTAAAATTTAAATATTCTATTTTTTTAAAGGACATTGTTAATAAACATTTTAAATTCTGTATACAATTAAAATTAACTAATTTTAAATTTTTTTAATTATATAAATACCCTATTGACTATATTTATATTTATTAACTTTGATTTTTTTTTAAATTTTATTTCCATTATTTGTATTACTACTTTTTTATATTAATAGTAAAAAAGTGTTTTTAGTGAGCTATTAAAGCTTAATAATAATAATAATAATAATACTAATAACAACAATAATAATAATAATGATAATTTACGGATTAATTCTTTAAAAACAAAAATGTTGTGTACAACATCAACAATTATCACCCAGTAAAATTAGTAGTAATGTTGAATCCTTTAAATATTGGGAAGCATTATTAATAAAAACGGAAAAACCAAAATTAATGTTAAAACCAAACTTGGAAAAGGAATGTCAGTCTTGCATAAAGACAAATACATATTTGCCTAAAAAAAAACTAATTATTTTTTTTTTAAACTACGTGGCAATAAATTGTAGAAACAAACAAATAAAGTTGTTAAATAGGGTAGATGTTTTTTTAATATTAGTGACATGATTACATTTAAAATAACAAAATCATAAAAACAAATTATTTTTGTTTACTAATTAGCATTATTACAATAAGGTAAAAAATATTTGTTTAAATTTTACATTTACCACTTATCACCAACAACTGATTTAAACTAAAAAACCAAACAAATATAAAAAGTTTAATAAATTACAAAACTTGGTAAAGAACAATTAATAAAAATTAAATTAAAATAAACGTTTTATAAAATCAAACAAAACTTTATATTAAATGTTTAAAAACATAAAATTATGTAATTGTTTTATGTTTTTTCCTTACATTACAAAATAATTTTTAAGTAGTTTGTTAATAAAATGCTTGTATCATAGCACCTATGTATTAAAATAATAGTAATAATAATAAATTTAATAATATTATTTTAATAAAATTAGTACTAACATAAATGTAAATCTAATTAGTTAATAATTGTTTGTCATTCTATGCTACTATTTTGTTTAACCAATTCTAATACATTTAACTATAACACATAAAATTAATTAATTGTTTTAAGATTTTACACACAATTAAAATGTATACAATTAAAAATAAAATAATAATATTTTAACCATAATTGTATCAGTTGTACAAACCTATGCATTAAATAAAACTAATTTAAATTATTTGTGTTAGCCAGTTTTAAGCCTGGATAACACAGGATGTTTTAAGCGCAAAGTTAATTTGCTATACAAACAAATAAAAAACGCTATTCCGGCAAACAACGGGTAAGAAATAATTACATGTATCTAAAATTGTGTTACAAGGTTTAGTTAAAGCCTAAAAAAAGTGTTGTTGTTATGTTGTTGTAATTGTTTTCTTATTGCTCTATGTTAATTAAAACAAGGTTTAGTATAATATATATTTAATGTAACATACTAATTATTTTAATTAAATAATTAAATATTTTAAAAATAAATGTACATAATATGCACAAATTATATATTATATGTAAATAAATAAACATGTTTTAAAAATAATAGATTATAAATACCGGTTTTTTTTTAATTCGCACATGTAACTTGCCTGTACAATAGTTTTTTTTACTGTTAAAAATAGTTTACAAAAAGTAAACTAAACAAATAGTAGATATAAGTGGATACAATTATTCAAGCCTTTTTAAATACATAAATTATTTATTATAACAAACACTTTATGTGCAATTAATAAATATATTTATTAAACTTTGTATTTGCTATTAACAATAATTGCATATAAATTTTGTTTGTATAATTTAATTTAATGCAATTAATGAATAAAAATTATTTACATATTATACACTTTTCTATAAATATTAACATTACTTATTTTGTAAGAAACTTATAAATTATAATATTATTTAACAAATGTTTACAAAAATTACATTTGAATTTAAAAGCCTTGTAATTTGTTATTTTTTTATACATTTTATTACAAAATTATCTAAATGTTGTTATAATATTTTTTGCTTAATTTTTGTAAATTATTAGTTTTATGACATAAAAAACAA
>JAKXYG010000854.1:0-14523 GCA_025895645.1 Cardicola forsteri | reverse complement strand
TTTTATAAATAATTAAAAAACATACATGATAATTTGTAATGTAGCACTTTCATTAACTCGTTTTTTTAAAAAAAAAAAGATTTTTCGTAATTAAGAATAAAATAACATGGTTATGCATATTTTTTTAATCTAAAATCATTTTTAAATATTAAATTAAAAAAATTGTACATTAAACAATATTAGTAATAATATTATTATTATTATTACTAATTTAGCATTCTAGAAGCAATTACTTAGAAATTATACATTAAAAAAATAAAACTTTATAACTATAAGTAAAAAAATAAAAACAATACTGTCTGTTTGTTTGTTTTTAAATTAAACAATATATTTAAAATTATGTAATATATTACACTAAAAAAATAAAATAAATTATATACATATATAAATTTATTTATATATATATATACATATATACATAATTAATACATGTACTTATATACACATTTACAATAAAAACTATTAAAATTTAACATTATGTCAAATGTAATTAATTGTTTAAAATATAAATATTTACCTATTTTTAATAAAACATACATTGGTTTATATTATACCCAAAAAAATTAATATATAATTTTTTTGGTTTTTTATTATATAATATTCATTAAGTTAAACATTTGTTTCTTAATTTTATATATTTTACAAATATATATAATTTACATTTAATTATTTACATTTAACATTTTTTTAAAATAAAATTGAATTTGTTTAATTATATTTTAATTATTATGTCTTTATTGCATATTGAATTACTATTTTTATAATAATTTGACGCTTAGTGCACGCGGCCCAGTTTTTTTTATTTTAAAATTGTGATAATTGTAATAATATTATTAATATTAATTAAGCGTTCTAATAACAATAACTAAACAATAATACAGTAAAATGTACAACTTCAAAACCACAATTATAAAATATTAACATTACTTTCTGTTTTTAAATTAAACAAAAAATGTAAAATTATATAAATTAATAAATTACTGGAATATATATATATATATATAATACATGTATTTACTGCACATATTTATTGTAGAATTATTAAAATATTACATTAAATTAATTGTTTTTAAACAGTTGAGTAAATAATTAAATACTTATTTTTAATAAAATATAATTTATTTTATATTATACAAAATAAATTAATTTAATTTAAATTATTTTTTTGTTTTTAATTATATAATGTGTATTTAATTAAAATACAGTTTCTTATTTTTATAGCATAATATTTTACAATTAATGGTAATTTACATATAATTATTTGCATTCAACAATTTGTTAGATTTAAATTGTATTTGTTTAATAATATATTTAGCACAATGTTGTTATTATATAATGGCTTAATATGTTTTTTATAATTTGACGTGCAATAAACTCCGCTTGTTTTAAACGAGAAAAGTTTTAATTTAGCTATTTTTCAGTCCAGATAAAGAAACAGGGTTTGAGCTAAAGACTAGAAATTTTTGAATAAAATGTATACTGCTACGAAAAAAAATTTAGAACGTCATTTCGGAAAACACTTGTATAATAGTAATTGCAAGTTACACACGATGTAAAATAATATTGAAAAATTTACTAAGTCTTTAAATTGCAATTTTTAATTAGCAAAACATTAGCTATTAATAGAAAATAAAAAGTGTGCACACTGTGTAATACTGAATTGCTAGAACAAATCCTTTAATAAATAAAAAAGGACAACTTAAATATATTTAGTAAATTTAATACGTGAAAATAATTTGTTGTGTTAACTTTTTAATAAATTATGCCACTTTGCGTTTGTATGTTCTTAGTTAAAAATGTTATTTTTTTGCACTATTCTTATCTATAAAATAAAACTGTTATTTTACATTTAATAATCGTAAAACATTGTATTTAATATAAATTTATGTTTAAAAATCCAGTTATAATAATTTATAATTTTACAATAATGTAGTAGACCAAATCCGTTTCAATAACATTAAATATACAAATATTGAATTACAAAGTACCACCTTGATTAACGCATGCAAAATAAAATACCTTTTTAAGGATATTTTAAAAATAACATTTAAGAATATATAGTTTTATAATTAATTTTAAAACATTAAATTAATTTGTAATGTAAAAAACGTATTATTGACAAGTTAATTAAATATTTTTTATTAAAAGGAATAAAATAGTTTTATTTTGTAATTAATGAAAAAATGTTTCCTAATGTTTTTATAAACAAAATTGTACATTAAGTAATAATAGTAATAATAATAATACTAGTATTAATATTAATTGGGTATTTTAAAAGCAATAATTTTAAAATGGTAAAATGGTAAAACAGTACAACTTTTTAATTATAATTAAAAAATAATAACGTTACCGTCTGCTTCTATTTAAATTAAATAAAAAATTTAAACTTTGTAATGTATTGCACTAATAATATATAAAAAACGTTATTTTTTTATTATATATATATATATATATATATATATATATATATATCTACGTCTGTATGTGTAGGTATTTTCCTTACTTAAAATTAAATATATTAAAAGTACTTGTATTTATTTTATATAATTACAATAAAATATTGTTAAAATTAATTGTTTTTAAGCATTTATATAAATAAGTAAATACCTATTTTTAATAAAACTAAAGTTTTATATGAATATTTTAAGTATTATTTTTGTTCTTAGGTTTATTTTTAAAATATATTTAAAGTGTTAAGTTTTTTTTAATTAAAAATAAATAAATAATGTTAGGTTTATTTTAAAATGTTATGTAAAGTAATGTATTTTATGTATTTAGTGTATGTAATGTTATTTCGTTCTTTTATTTAAAAATTTTAGATAAATGCATAACGATTCATAGGATATTATTAATAATTATTTTTTGTAAAATATATATTTTAAATATATTATATACTAATAATTTTTTTCTTAATGCATACTTTGTTTAGCTACATGTTCATAATTAAAAAAAAAAATAATTTTTAATAATACAATACATTACTTTTAATAATAAAAAAGTAATCTTTTTATTGATTAATAAATATAATGCACATAATCATTTTTAATTAATTTTATATATTATATGAATTGTAAATGAAACGACAAAGACAATAAGGTTTAAAATACATAATACAATGTGTTAATGAAACACTTGTTAACATAATGTTTATTTTAATAAACAATAATTAATTTTTTTATTAATACAATATGTTATGTAAATATATTTAACAAATAATCACATATATATATATATATATATATATATATATATATATATATATATATATATATATATATATATGTATATATATATATATATATATATATATATATATATATATATATATAACAAATATTATGCAATTATGATTTGATGTATATAATTATATACAGTTACTAGAATTTAAGAATTTGTTTTGTTTAAATTAAATATCTTTCATATATATTGGGTAAATATTTTTTTCTAATAATTAAAATAAAACATCAAACGCAATAATCTTAAAATACAAAATACATAGTGTATTTATGTATATAATATGTAATAATCGTAAAAATAATATGTTTAATTTATTTAACATAAACTACGTTAGTTAAGTAATTTACTAACAAACATATGTTACGTAAATATATTTATAAAATATTATTTTTTATAAATAAAAATATGTATAGCAAATAATATCTAAAATAAAAACTTACATAAACACAACAAAAATAACAAAATAACGCTTTGAGCAACCATTTTGTACAAATTATCAGTACGTTTACTAATGTAACAAATATATATATATATATATATATATACTTATAAATTAAAAAAAATATTATTTGGCAAAAATATTCTAAAATTATATATATGAAGATGTAATCACTTTAAAAGTTTAATTATACAGTGTAAACTACTCATAATATTTTATTTATTTATAAAAAAGCCCTTAAAGAACAAATTTTAAATATTAAACATTTTATGTTCGTATTATTAGTTGTTTCAAATACAATTTGTTAATTCAAACTTTAGATTTTAGCAATTAAATAATTTAAAATGTGCTTTAATAAAAAGGCTAATTTAAATAAAAATAAAATTATTTTTATTTATAATACAAACACAATTATTATTATTATTATTATGTTATCATGTGAAATACGTTTAAATTAAAACAAATATTTTTATAATTATATATTTTATTTAACAATGTCTTAGATTATGTACAATTTGTTAAAAAAAAGTATTTTATAATATATACTTTTGAATAATCTAATATTATTAATAAGCACATGTAACACATGTAACATATGTAACAATTTCTAATCCATATTTTAGTTTGAAATTGTTTTTTAAAACAACAGTTAATTATTAAACGTTTTAATTTGTTTAAATTTAGAAATGTATTTATTAGGATAACACCGAATTAAAATTGATAAGTAACTCATCGGATTAATCATAATCAAATTTGAGTGTAGAACGGAGAGCTAGTAAAGTAGATATCAAACCCACTACGTAAACATTCCCTTGGTTGTTGAACACAAAAGCCAAAACACATTTGCAACTACGTCTAAATGTAACGCCAGTAATACATTTAAAGACAGTTCTTTCAATTACATTCCCGAACGATTATTTACTAACCAAATCAATTTACTATTTATCAGCGTACTGGTCTATATAATTATATAAAAAAAGAACTTTGTTATTATTAAAAGACAACTGTTTACTGTTTATTGACAGGATAGTCATACTTGTTTTCTTTGAGACGTTTGTTAAATCAATTTTATTTAGGTCATTTAGGCGTTAAGAAAATAAAAACTCTAGCGCGCAGCTATGTATATTGGCCGTATATAAATCGCAAAATTGAGAATGTGTGTCAACAGTGTCAACAAGCAGCAAAATTACCACGGAAAATAAAACCATCAACGTGGTCATTTTTAACAAAACCCTTGAACCGAGTATATGCCGATTTTGCAAAACCAATTGACATTTATTAACATAAACCTTGGAAGGAAAAAATACAATGACATTGTTTTTTAAAAAACAGAGGTGTTAGGACGATATTGAATATATATATGTGATGTGTAATTTGGAATATTTGATTCTGGTCTAAACGTGTTTTGACTACTTGTTTTAAACCCTGGGAATAGTGAGTTAACTAGTCAAAGATTTTAGACAATAAATAACTCAGTTAAACACTAATCTACTCAACACCCAGGCATAACAGTATGTTTTAACAAACTGTAGACTTTGTAAAATATTTTTGGTTACTCCAGATTTTACACAATTTTTTTTTTTAATATTATACATTAAATATACTTTAATGGGTATTATGAATTTTAATTTAGTTAGTAGTATAGTGTTTTATAAATTATTAAACTTTTGCTGAAATATAAAACGTAAATAAAAGTTGTATAAAAGTTAAAAATAATATGTAAGTTGTGAAATATGAAATGTTTAAAAAAATCTGTTTTTTTTAATTTGTGCTATTGTCAATTGTGCATACGTTAATTATGCAAATAAATATTACAAAGAATAAAACAAAATATAAACTTGTAAAACAAAATAACAAATATTTGTATGGTAAAATTGTAGCATTATACATTAAATAAGTCTTTTTAAACAAAATTGAAGACATAATACGTTTTTAAAACATTTATTTTGGATTAAAAGATGCTTTATAAAAATATGTTAATAGTCTCATGTAGAAATGGTGTTTATAATTAATTTTTATTATTGGTAGTGTAAACATGATTTAAAATGTTGCTACGGTTTTTTTTAAATATTAATTTATTAAAAGTTTTAAAATCAAGATTAATATTTGCATACAAATTAAAAGAAAAATACAAATGTTATGTTAAAACGATTTAAATATTATATTATTGCTATCAATATTAGTATGTGTATTTTCTGAAATATATTAAAAATATATCTACATTTTGTTAAAAAAAATGCGTCAGTAAAATACATCCGTTTTTTTATATATAAAATATAATGAACACAAATTTAGTTGTGTACTAACAACAACCGAAATATGTTTAAATTTTTAAATACAAAATTATTTTTATCTGTATATATTTTTTATTGTAATTTTTACCATTACTTTGAATAACTTACAATTGTATAAAATAAACAAAATCAATTGTATTTTAAAAGTAATAAATTAATAATTTAAAAACATTAAAAAAAGTAAGGTAGTTTAGATATATTACTTTCTGCATAAAATATAACAAAACATTGTTTAATATCTATTTAATTTTTAATGACAAATAATTTATATAATTTACTATAGCATTTTAATTTAAAATAATAAGTTTAAATTAATTGTTCGGCATTGTAAATATTATATTGATATACATTTATATATGTAAAATATATTTACAATATTTTATAATTTTACATAAATGTAATGTAAAAAACGGTATTATTACAGATTACCATCTTGTTAAACGGAGACAAAAACAAAATATTTTTTAATATAATTTAAGTTACATACATAGTCTTATAATTTATTTTACATTGTTATTTTATATTATAATTATTGCAGGTGGTTTTGCATTGTAATAGGCACTTGTTTATTTTTTTAAATATTTATTTTTGCTCGTTTTCTATAATCGTTAACTTCCACTATCAACTTCGATTTTTATCTTGATTTCAAATACTTTTTCTGTAGCTAATATCCCTTTACCTTACCATCCATTTCATATTTTTCCCAAATCTTCCTAATATTACCAATAATTTAAATTGAGGATCAAAAGGAGTTTTACTCCTACTTAACTCGTGTATAAACCTGTAACCTGTTAAAGTTATACAATAAGTTATTTGTAATTGTAATTTAAAAACTTTTTTTCTTTATACATTAAAGATAATTTATTATAATTTTAGTACATACTTTGTACTGCTAAATATTGATTGTACAATATGTTATTTAAATTTTGTTAATAAAATGCAATATTTTAATTATTAATAAATAACCATAACATAAAATGAGCAACATTGTTATTTTAAAATTGTTATTTTATTTATGTTTTGTCTGACTTTTATAAAATTAAATAAACTGATACGAAAAAACCAAAATATTGAATGTTCACGAACTTTAACAACTTGTCTACCAAACATCAATTAGCAGTAGGCAATAATAATAATTACTATTATTAATTTTATTAAGTATTGTATTGTTTAACTTAAAAACCAATTACTTTATTATATATTTTATGAAAGAATATTTTTATTAGTTTAATACAATAAAAAATGTATTTTATTATATTTATTGTATATACAAAATGTGTTTATTTTTTTAATATATAAATTACATTTAAAGCATTTTTATAAACTAAAATGCAAATTTTAGAAATTATTTAAATTAAATAAAAAATTTCCGTAAAAATAAACTAATATATATTTGTTACATAAACATTTTTCTACGTTATAAGTAGCATTCTTTTTTTAATACGTTTAAATTAAAACAAATATTTATTTTAAAATAATACACGTTTTAGAAAAATTGAATAACATTTTTAAAAATGTTTTTTATTTTACATGTATTTTAATAAAATGATAATATTATTTAGCATATGTAACTTATTATGCTTTAATACAATAAATTATAATTTTAATTTATTATTATTAATGTATAGACTGAATAATTTTTTATAAACATCTTATTTCAATATTCTCCAATAACATACGGTAAATAGTTTAAAAAAACGTAAAAAAAAACAATTAAAAATAGTAAACAAAATTCTGACTAATTACTAAATAATTTTTAAATATTTTTTTGAAATAACCTATTATAAATAAACCTACTGTAAAATGAAAACAAACAATTAACAAAATATTACGGTACATAAAATAATTTTTTTTTTGTTTTTATTTTTAATATTTTAATTTTCTTTTTCAATATTTTACAATGGTCTGTTTTATAATACTGTCTTAAGTTAATTTTAATGCAAGTTTTTTTCTGTAGTTATTATAATATAAGTAAAATTATATTAATTAATGTTCTGTTTGTTTTATAATACTGTCCCAAGTTAATTTTAATGCAAGTTTTTTCTGTAGTTATTATAATATAAGTAAAATTATATATATATATATATATATATATATATATATATTATTATTATTAAGCTTTAACATTTTACTAGAAATACATTAAACGTAAAATACATGTTTTACTATTAATATAAAATAGTAGTAATACAAATAATGGGAACAAAATAAATAGAATGTTATATGTAAATAAATAAAAATATAGTAAATATAGTATGTGCAATTTTAAACAAATATTGAAAATTGTTATATATATATTGAGTCATTATAAGACACATTTGTTACATTATAGTGTGAGATGTCAAAATTAGTTTAAATAAATGCGTGGGTAAAACACTTCTTGTTTTGATAGGTTTCTTAGTTGATTAATTTTGTTTAATTCTAGATTGGTTAATATTCTGAATAAGTAAGTTAGACATACATTATTGTATTGATTAGTTTCGGCTTTTATGTGCAGGTAAGTTCTTTTTCTTTTTTTTTAAAGCTTTAGATTTGTTAAAAACTGCATGTATTAGGTGATTGTTATTACTTTTAATCCTTGATGCTAATTTTATACAGGATTTAAAATATTTATTAACAATATTATTTAATAAGATAGAACATTTGATTCTTGCATATTGTAATACTAATAATAGGCATCTTTTAAAAACAACGTAATTTTGTTTTAATAAACTAGAAAAAAATATACGTGATCAATATAATATTAATAAATAAAACATAATGTACTAAACAATTTGGTAATATAATTGTTAACATTTAGTTTTTTTAGTTTTTTTTATAGCAGGAAAAGGATTTGGTTTTTAAAAAGATATGTTTTACATTATGTATATATAAATATGCGTGTAATATATGCAATTATAAAAAAACTTATATTTTCAAATTTTAAAATAAGTTAATAAACAAGTGTTATTATTTTACTATTTTGACGATTATTTTTATTATTATTATTAGTGTAAGTACATGTTTAATAATTGTTCTTTGATTTTTAGAAACTTGTTTGTTGTTTTTAAAATTGTTTACGTACTTCATTATAAAAGATAATAAACAGTTACATTGTGTTGCCAATACCTTAGAACATGTTTATTTTATTGTATACAATAAAACTTAACTACAATTTATCTATATGTATTAAGTTATTTTTTAAATATTTTCTAAATATCAAAATTGCTTACCTTTTTTTTACAATTAAAATTACAAAAAACAACAAATTAATTGTAGATACATTGTCTACCAAACACGTATGTTACACAATTTTTAATTATGTTTTGTAATATTTTTTTATATTCATTTGATTTTATACTCATTTTAATAAATTGTTCAATTAATGTTAAATAATTAAATGTTTTTTACACAAAAAAAATTAATGTTTTATAGTTTTTATTTTTAAAATTTTAAATAATTTGTTTTAACAACACATTTGAGATTTTAATAAAAAACGGTTACCTTGCAAAAACTGATACTTGGTAGAAATAAAAATAGTTTGTTTGTTAAAAAAAAACCACGTTGCTATTATTATTAATAATCCGATAATTTTTAAACTAATATTTTTTTCTAAACTTGCAAACATTTTGGCAAAAATCTTTTATTTTTTATTAATTTGATGACACAATAAGTAAAAAACGAAATTTTTTTTACATGTTTACTTAAAAACAGTTATAAAAACTTATTTTTATTAATTTTTTATTAAAATATATTTATATTTATTTTAATTAGTATTATGAAATAACAATTTGATCAAAGTTGAACAATGTTTAACATCATTATTAACAGTTAGTTTAGTTTAGTTAAATTAAATTAAGCTTATAAAAAATGTTATTTGTGCAACGCTTAAAGTAGCAAACATCATTAATAAAAACAAGAATAATAAATTATTTATTATAAAATGTACGTAACTTTTACTCATTATCTACGTTTGTATAAAATTATATTTTAAATTTATTTTAGTAAATAGTTCTTAGCATATATTAATAAATTATTAACTGTTTTACATTATTTTTAATTTTTAAAATTTATTTTTTCAAAAAAAACAATTGGACATTATAAGTTGATATACATTTCATGTTGTTATCAATTTTTACGGTAATTTTTATAACGGCTGTGATTATTATTAAATATTTTTTTAAATAACAAAATTGTTAAATCGATCTATTTTAGTATTATTTTCTTTTAAATAATACACTTTTACAAAACTAATAAAATTTATTATTTTTCCTTAGCACAATTTCTAATGATTAACATATTTTTCTAACTTTTACACAATTCAAAATATTTTTTTAGAAATGTTATATTAGTATTTTCAGATTCACTTAAAAAATATTTTACTAATTTTTTAAGTCAACTGTACATTTGTTTTATTCTTATTTAGAATTATTAGCAACGCATACTTTTTAAGTTTTACACACACAAAAACATAATTCCACGCCTTATTTAGTGTCAGGTTAGCACCTTAAACTACTGAGCTACGGGTAAATAACATTCAACCTGTAAATTTATTATTTATAGTATATCTAATTAATAGGGCGTGGATTTAAGAAAAATATATTAATAAAACTGTAACACTCTAATATGCACTTCCGTTTTGGAATAAAATCAATATTCTGCGTTAATGCAGTCAATTTTGTTTTTTATTTTGCATATGTTTATAACCAAAAATGTGTTGGTAAAATCTATTCTGCAATGTCCGTTTAGCATCAACATCCTACAACTATTGTTATTTATGCAATTAGCATAATTATGTAGTCTATAATTTAAAAAGTACTAACATTTGTTTACACTACATTAACGTAAATAGATCAATATCTATATGTTCTTTTTTAGATAATATCTACAAATGTTGTGATTGATTGTAGCAATATATTTAATTGTTTTTAGTAGCCATATTAGAGTTGTATACCTTAAAACTGTTATTTTTGTAAATCTAGTTTTACAACCATTTTTATTCAATACTAAAAACTTTAATTAACAAATTACAAAGTTTATAAATATAATGATCTCTATGTATATAAAATGAAATGAATATATTTCTATTTATTCAAAATTTTTACTTTTTTAATGCATTAAATTAATATTTAAAATAAGTACATTTTATCATTTTATTTTTTTAAATATCTGTTTTAAATATTTAACCGCAAAACAGTGTGCGCATATTCCATTTTCCATTATACACTAACGTTTTAGCATTGAATATTTTGCAACTCAATGATTGAGTATTATTTCGGCATTTATTCAACTTTGTCATCTGATTAATCTTGTTTTTCGGAAACTTGCAATAAATATATTTTTTTGTTTACCGCAATAGCGTTTTATTATTATTTCTGGTTGCAAAATAATGATTATAATATTAATAATGTTTATGTGTTTTTTACAATACCCGTTTTTATTTTAAATTTTGTTACATTTGTACATTATGTTACTGTTTGTATACTGTAATTTTATAATTTTTTATGAATGTATTTTATTATTTTTTAAACATAAACTGTTATATTGAAAATGTTAGTAATCCTTAGTACAAGGTACATACTTGTTAGTTTTTACTTGGTAATTAAAAAAGTGATTCTATTTAATTGTTTTTTATCACATACAATTAATCATATAAAATGCCTGGTTTTTTAAACTTAATATTTTAATAACATTTTTAAACAACTGTTTTTAGAAAATGATTTTTATTTGCATAATGATACATATTAAATATAAAAAAATAAGAAATAACAATTTTTTTATTATATATATATATATATATTTATATATATATATATATATATATATATATATATATATATTTATTTATATTGGTATACATATTTAGTGTTATGTGCATTGTTTGTTTATGTTTACGCATAGGTCTTAACAGTACATTATTATAATTTACGGACATTTAATTTTTAATTTGCTTTATTAGTGTTTGCTAACTTGGTGTTTTTGCAAATAACAACTTTTTCAATAGAGATTGTTAAAAAACTTAGTAAATATACCCTTATGACATTATGGTAACGTTTTTCGCAGTTTATTTAATAAATATTAATAATCCGATTAATAATATTTTTTTTGCATTTCTAAGTTATTACTAATTTAGTAAATAAATAATGTATTGTAATAAAAGTTATAATGTACAGAATAAAATTATTATTTATTCTATTGTTTATTAAAAAACATAGTTAAACGACTTATAAATTGTCACCAAGTCCTGTACAATATAGATTTTGCATATAGCTGCTAAATTAGCTATTATAATTGTTTGCATTTAGAAAAACTATAAATAGTCAATATATGATGCTGCGTGGATTGCGTTACATTGTTCCAAAAACGAATTCAGTAGCAAAATAATCTATATATTTTTTTACAACTACACAAATAAAAAACAAACCTATTGGTAAAAACTTGTACCAACTTTAGATATCGATTTTTGTTATTAAAACGGTTTTAAATTGTGTATTAAATTTTTTAACCATACTATGAGCATGGGAATGATTTTCGGTAAGACAAGTACAATTAACGTTAAAATAGACTCCACAAAAAAAAAGAACTTGAATTGACTTTCTCAATTTAATGTTACCATAATTGTTAGTTTAAAGTTGCTTTTCCATTTATGTACAAACGTTTTAATAATTGTTTGCACATTAATATCGGGTATTATACATGCTACGGACTACCTTGGTAACCGTTTTACAATGTCTATGTGCACGTGTACAAATTGTGCATTCTGTTTTTAAAAAGGCCCATCTGGGGATTTCGTATTATAAAACATTTTACATTTTTAAAATTCTCCTTACAAACATGTCCATTTTAAAATATTTGGATTTTATTTTTAACCAATTGTAACGATCAATAATAAAGCCTGTTGAGGATTTTGAGCCAAAATGTGAATTGTTATTAAAGTAGTAAAAACATTTATTTGCTGAGTGTACTAAGCACTAAGACTGTAGGTCAGCCAGTTGACAAATCTAAATATATAATAAGTGCTTAAATATGTTAAAGTTGGAAGTTAGTGTCATGTTTTTTGGTAATATTTAAAGTTAGCGTTTTTTTTGGTAATGTTTGGCTACAACGTGGAGTAGAGTTGTTGATTGTAATAATGAAATTTAATTTGAAGCAATTGCGACAGCCTTAATTAATGCGTCAACCATTAGCTCTAAATAATCATTTTGTTTGAAATAATTAATACAACCTGCGTTAGTCAAAAGTAGACTTGCAACGTATACATATTTTTGTTTCAATAAATAATGCAACTTGTATAAATAATTAGGTAGAATTTAATAATAATAAAAATTGCATTTGCTTTTGTTGGTAGAGGTAGGAAACGTTTTAGTGGCCGACATGTCGTGTGGTTTAGATTAACAACCATTTTTATTAATTGAAAGGCAAAACATGTACTTACATTATTATTATTATTATTATTATTATTAAGCATTAATATATTACTAGTTGTAAAACCATGTTAATTTATAAAACGTTAAAATATCTATTTGCCGTCACGTAACCTAAATGGCATGCACAAACATTAAAAAGCCAATATTAAAATAACAACTTTGTTTAATATGTTAGCTTTATTAACGAAAACGTGTTAATACGCAAAATTAAATTTATTTTTAAATACATGACGGTTCCTGCTAATCTAACTGCAAAATTATGTAGTCACCGCATGGTTAACAACACCTATTACTTTTTTAAATAACATATGTAGTACTATGTCTTTAAACTTACTTTTGGGCATTTTTAATTTATGCAGTACCAGCCGTCGGGGTCTCGGAAGTGTTGCAAAGTTAAATTATTATGTTTGGTTTAATGCGTTATTTTGTTGTTAAAAACATTCTGATGCTTCTATGCATTAATTGATTATTTGAATGCTTATAATAAAAATTCTTAAATCGGCAACTCTAAAAAACCATGTTGTATTGAAAAAAACATAATTTTATATAATTTTTTTATCGCGCATGTAGCTATATTTGTGTCTTTTGTTGCTGTCAAACACATGTGTAAGAGATAAATTTTATTTCACTGCGTCGCCAAAATAACGTAAAATTGCGTTTAGCGTTTACAAAAACACTTAATTGACTACCAATTTTTGACAAATAATAAACGACTTTTTTTTTGCCGGTATTAACATTGGAAATATGCGGTTTCTGTTTTTTAAATAACCTGGCAGAAAAGGGGAGTCTTGTAGGCGAAAATGTGCAAAATGGCTTGCATTAATGTGTTCGGTATTATAATTGTTGCGGTACAAACAAAAATAAGATGTAGTATATTTTGGCAAGCAATTTAACAAATAAACTCTTAACATTTTTGCTATTATTATTTAATTGAACATTACCAATTAACATTATTATTTTTTTAAATAAAGAAATGTTATTTTTTAAAGATTTGTAATGTCGTAAATTAAATAAAAATGGTTTTAGTTGTTTTGTTTTAAATTAAAGTTTTTGTAAACAAACAGTTATTAAAAAAGTATAGCCACTTAAAATGCATTAGATTTAATTACTATACGACGTCTTTGTAATTGTTAAACATATTTATTAC
>JAKXYG010000177.1:0-56802 GCA_025895645.1 Cardicola forsteri | reverse complement strand
ACCCAATTGTATTTGTTTAAAATAATAAAATAATGTTGAAACACACACTAACGTACATATACGTAAAAAGGTCATTTTGATTCACAATTAGACTTATATATGTGCAAAACGTTTTTAAATAGACATTTTACGTATATTTGTTTAACAAAATATTAACAGAATAATTTATTTAGAGTACGCTTATGAGTTCTTATAAATATAATAATAAAATTAAATGTATGTAAATTATTTAAACAAACATTGGTTTATAAAAAAAATATATTATACTAACTTGTTTCAATATACAAAACAATAGAAATATATATGCAGTTATTATTAAACACTATATTTATTTTTTAAAATTAAATTTAATTAATAAATTGTTTCTAATTAAAGCTAATTTAATTATTAATTTTGTAAATAAAAAATATGCATTTAATCCAAGTATAAAATCTAATATCTTACAAGCAAAGCATGTTTGCATAGTATTTAAATTTTAAAGTCAATTAATAAATTTAATTAAATTGTTTCCTTATTTAACTAAATAACGTTCACTTAATATTTTTAAAAGAAAATAATAACGTTGTTTGGAACAAACTATTTTAACAGTACATAATACAGATACTAACTTACAATTTTATTTATAAATAATTTTAACTTAGATAAAAAAATGGTTGAATTGAATTGTTACCAATTTTGACAATGCAAAAAATATATAACTACCCACAAAAACAGAACACTATTACAAAATGCAGCTGCAAATAATTACTTATACTTGTTTACATATATTGTTTACATATATAACAAATTCAAGTAAACGTTAAAAAGAAACTTTACCTTATTTCTAAAATGTGTTACTGTTAATCAATAAAAGTAGTGTTGTAACATAAAATTGAAGTACATAATTTAATAAAAATGTATGGCACGTTTATTGCAGAAAAAAAATAGTAAACAATTAAACACATATTACTAATAAATATACAATTATTAAATATATTATTTTTAAATAAAATTAATTATTAAACAATAATATTCATAGAAATCACGAACTTATTGCAAATATTAACTATACCGAGGATAGCTTATTCCCTTTTAGAAAAATTATGATACCCATAGAAGATATGGATTTCAAAACTTAACGAAGTAAAGTTAAATGAAAATTAATAGCATTTACCCAGGAAACTAGATGTAAATATACATTACTCCTATTTTTAAAAACAGTAAAAAAACAATTATAAAATAACTATAGATCTATAAACATTACTTTAATAATATTTAGCATTAAAAATAATAATAAAATTTAAAATATTACATTACTCCACGATTCATAATTTACTAAATGTATTCCAACATAGATTTATTTATAAAATTAATAGAGTACCCCACAAAATATTAATTATAACAATTATAATAACATAATTAACCCACAAATTTTATAGTTAAAAATGTATTTTTAAACAAACCAAAGGTAAAAAAGTAGAAATTAAGTATTAAAGCTTTAACAGTTAATATTAGGGTTATACATGGTAGGGTATTAGGTTTTTTTTTAAAAGTTTTTTTAAAGTTTATATTAATGTCGTCCATGGAGCAATATTATATAATTAAATATTTATTTTCGCCAATGACATAAAAATTACCTACACTTACAACAACATAAGCTTGTTATTCCCGCACTGTTACATTAAAAAAAAAAAGAAATTATTATATGCTTTAAATTGTATTATACAAGTTACACTTGAAGCATCTTAATAAAACGCACTTTGTTCTTATAATGTTTTTATATTTTTGTTATTTTAAATAAAAACACGTTTAACATGTTTGTAAACAATATTAATTTGTATGTATTTTAAATGCCAAATGGCACGTAAATTATAATTTACGTACACACAATGTATTTATTTTTTAATGCTAATATAAAAAAATATTATTTATATTGAAACAACAACAGTTAAATTGTATAAACAAATGTGGTGTATTGTTTATGTATTTGCGTAAACGAAAACAACAATTTTAACAATAACAATAATAATGCATATATATATTAAATGGTAAACAAATATTATTTACAAAAACTAATGTTTTGCAAATTATATTTATTTTTTTATTGATTTTAATTTTAATTTTATTGACTTAATTTAGTTTAACAAAAAAACATTTATTTTTGTTATTTTTATAAATTATTTATTTATTATGGTCATTGTTATTAATATTTTTTTGTCGTTTGCTTGTTTACGCAAATTGTCTAAGTATAATCCATACATTTTTTAATTTAATAAAACGTAAACATTAATAAAAAATGTTATAATTCAAAAATAACAATCTCACATATATAAACATTTATCTAGTTACCAAAAAATTTAAAAACAATAATTTACAAAACAACGGCAAATATTTAATTTTACGTATCTAAATAATAGTGTTCATAATAACAAATTTAAATAAAAATATAAAATCTTAATTTGTAATTTTGTATATGCCAATATTTCAATTAATGTTTGAACAATTAAGATTGTACACATTATTGTTGTAAACAATTAGAACACATATTTTAACAAATCAAATTGTTGTACAATTAAATAATTTAAATTATAATTATAATTTCAATTATTATATAATCGTAATACTTAACAACCTAAAACATTTTTTAACTTTATTTTAAACCGTTTTTGTAACTAAATGTATTACGTTAGTAATGTTTCTTTAATTATGTAAGCATTATTACTTTCGATTTTACCTATTTAGCTATGTTATATTATTAAACAGTTTTTTAGTTAAAATTAATTGAATTGTTAGTAAATATCTGCAAATATTTAGATTTAAAAAAATAAGGATTAAAAATTTAATAAAAATTTTTCAATTTTATATATTCAATTATTCAGAATTTCAAACTGAAAATGTATTGTATACCTTTATTTACTCTTTAAATGTATGGTCTTTAAACGTTTTTTATTGCAAATATAAATTATTTGTAAGTTTAGAGTTAAAACTCAAATACAAATATTTCATAATTAAAAAAACTGAAATTGTTATATTGACCAGTGTTATTGCATTTAATTTATTAAGTTACAGTTTAATGTACTAATAAAAATATATATACGGTTTGAAGTTTTTTTATTTAAATTGATCAATATTAAAGCACACATTTTTTAAGAAAATTAACAACCATTAGTAAATAAGGTTTTAAATGTTGATATTAAACACGTAAAAACATATTTTGCATAAGTAACATTTACCAAAATCCACTAAACACATGATTTTAAATTGTAAATCTATTAATACCAGCAAATACATCTTAAATCTCATTATGTTATTAATATAAAATTTAACGTAATATAATTTTATTAAGTAACTTAAAAAATTAACGTAAATCTATCAAAATTAATACAATATAATAAACAAAATTACTAAACATTTTCATTTTATTTAAACAAGCCACAATTAACTTTCTTTTTTTTGTATAAATTTTTACTTTGCAAAATGTGTTTACAAATTTTTTACAAATTGTTTTTATTAAAGTAATATTGTTTATTTACACCAAATAGATGTTTTGGTAATATATTCTTTATTTAGAAAATACAATATTTATTTCTAAAACAGTAATAATTAATAAAACGTTTTTTTATTGTATAATTAAATGAATATAATAAATACCAAAATAATTTATATTTTTTTATTTTAAATATTTTAGGTTGTCGTTATTTTAATATAATGCATTTTAGTTTTAATAGAATATTTTTTAAAGAGAAAAATATTATTTTTGAAAATATGGTTTCGTAACTGTTTAATTGCCTACTGCAATAAATTATATTATTAAATATTAGTAAAATTATTTATTTAGTTAGATTTTACGTGTTTTACAGAAAAACTAATCAAACCGGTTTTAAAATATTAATAGATATACTTAAGTAAATTATGGTATACGCAAAAATAACAAACAGTAATTAGTAAAATGTTGTAAGTTAAAAGTAAACAATTAAACAACTAACATTATAAAGTTGTAACAATTAATAAAACCTACCGTACATTTAATAAAAATTTGTTAATTTTAAAATATACATTTTACTTCCATATTTAATCTTAAATTATTCAAAAGATATTTTATTTTTTTTGTAAACGCTAATTTTAATTTTTGTGCATATTTAAGTAAAAAAGTATTATCTTTAAATAAACATGTTTACAGATAATTTAATGCATTTAAAAAATCCAATATGGTTTAAAATGTTGTTATTGTATTGTTTAATATCTTTTTAAATTAATAAAATTGTTTAATTTAACTTATTACGTGTTATTTAATATGCATATATATTTCTACTTTTTAAACAAAATTCTGTTTATTTTAATGATTAATTAAAGTAAGCGTAAATCTATGTTATTTAAAAAAATACACAATACAATATTGCCCTAAAATTTATAAATATTTTATTAATTAAATTAGCTATTTTTATTGTATAAATTTTTACTTAACACATTTTTTAAATTATTTATATTAAATTATTATTATTAACTATTAACTGATTAAATGTTTGATGCAAACTATTTGATTTATGTAAACAATGTATTTTAAATAATTTAAATAATTAACAGTTTTTCTTATCTAATTTAATAAATTTATTAAAAATAAAAATAATATAATATTTTTATTACGAAATAATTTTAGTTTTAATATTGCAGGTTATTATTTTTTTAATTATAGTAATTTTTTTTATTATGCTTAAAATAAATTGTAAAAAAAGTAATTTTTAGTAAATATAAAATATTAACTGGTTAATTACATATTGTAATAATTAACATTAATGTAAGTTGGTAAAGAGCATTATATATTTATCTTTAACATTTGACACGTGACAGACCACAAAAATCGTTTTAGAATAATTATTAATAAATATAGTTAAGTAAATTGTAATATATGTAGTTGCTATTGTTAAAAGAGAATAACAAAAAATGTATATTTTAAGAAAACAAACAAAATATTTAAAAAAAATGCAAATACTTAAAAAATTTTATTATCTCATTTTGTTGTTTAAAACAATGATATTAAAATAATAATAATAATAATAATAATAGTTTTATTTTTAAATATATTATTAATATAAAAAAATAAGTTAATATTTTACAGTGTATGTATATATTTTGAAGAACCTATTTATACATCAGATTGTAAAACTATTTGATTTAAAATACTATTTAATTAAATTAATTGTTTTATTTAACATTGTTTAATTTGTTAAGCTTTAATGCAAAAAAATAGTATTTTTTAATGTCTTATTAGTTTAGAGTAAATGTTAAATATCAACAATCTATTAACATATATTTCATAACCGTTTTACTAACTTTTGCATTTATATTTAATATATTTTTATATATTTTAATTTTTGTTTAAACATTTTGCATAATTTTTTTAAATTTATATATTGCAACATTTAACTTACATTATTTTTTTTATTTACATTTTTATTAATATATTGTATTTATTCATTTATTTTTATTAACTTAAAATAATAATAGTTTAAAAACAGCGCTCATATAAACGTTAAAATAATATAAATGCACATAATATTTATAATAATGTATATGACATTAATTTGTGTGTATAATTTAATTTAAAATAAACAACGTTTACTAATAAAAACTTATTTGTTTAAATATAATTTAATTGTAAGGTTAAAATACTAATTTAATTAAAATTTAATTGCGTAAACATACCGTAAACATTATGGTATTAATTATTTTATTTAATCCTATTTCTTAATTAAAAAAATATTTTAATTTTTAAATTACCTTTTTATTGTATTATATTTAATTCTTTTTTATATACATACATATTGTTTTGTAAACTCTGCATCAATAGTAAAAAAGAGACACACCTTAAAGCACTAAAAAACTGACGACGTTTTTCCAAAATGATTAAATTTTATAAAACAAGTATTACAGCAATTTGTCCTTCTTTAAATGGACAAAAACAAAACTATAACAAATGTAAAAAAACAAAATACAATTAGTAACTAAAACATTTTAGATTAACGGCGTAAATATAAAACGTTGTCTATTTTTAATCAAAAAATTTATTATACAATTATAATAATTAGCGATATTGTTAATTTTTAAGCATTATATTTATTTTTATTTCACATTTTTATTATTTAATGTTTTTATTTTGTAATATGCATTACATAAAATTTAAATAATTACTAAAATATGTAAACATTAATTTATAATTTAATTCTTGTAAATAAAATTTTAGCATAAAGCTATGTAATTTTATAAAATATAGTACACAATATTACACCACAATTTACCAAAGTTTATTTTATTAAATATAATTTTAAATTGTATTAATTATTTTAATAATTATTTATGAAAAAAAATTATAATAAATATAATAATTACACTAGGTTTATTAATTATTTAGGTAAATGCTCGATATCATATATGCAAAACGTTACGTCATATTTACCCTAATTTGTATTATTTGTTGTATATTTACATTTAGACAACAAAAAGAAACTACTCTAATAAATATTTTTATTTAATTATCTTTTTGTCTCGAACATTAATGTTATTGATAATGGTTTAGTTTGTTATATTATGCTAAACATATTAAAAATAAGGATTTGTGTAATTGTATTTAATTTGTTTTCAATATGAGATTTTAAAAAATATATGTCAGCAATCACATTGCCAACAATATATATTTTCTATATTTGATGTTATATTTTATATTAGTAAAATGTAATAATTTGTTATTGTCAACAATTTTTACATAATTTGTACTTTAAAAACATATATTAATAAAAGTTTAATTATATATATATATATATATATATATATATATATATATAAGTACATCAATTTAAGTAATTATTAAAATAACTTATTTTAACTAATAATGTAACATACAAAAAACGTCATTACATTAAATTTAGTAAAATTTTGCAAATATATGTAAAACTTAAATTATTTATTAAAATTAAATTATGTTAACTTAAATATAAAAACGGCGTAAAATTAAAAACATTTATAATATTTATAAACTAAATGTGTTTGATACAAATAAAATGTACAACAAAAAGAACTAATATTTTATTATTACAACATTACATAGAGATTACATAAAATTCCAATAACCACAAATTAAAATGTAATTTAACTACATAACATATAGATTAATATTATTTTTAATTAAAATAATTAATTTTTAATAATATTTAAAGGAATTGACATAATAGAGTGCAGATATGGTCAAATACAAATGTGTTTGCTAAATGCAACTTTGCTCATTTATTTAAGGTTATATGATAAAATAAAAAAAACTTTAAATTACTAAAAAAAACATTTAAAAAACAAACAAATAAGTATAATTTTTAATAAACATTAAATTTTATAAAACACATAGATATGCAACAAAACAATTGTATAAAATAACAATTAATTGCTCTTTAGAAGTTTCTTATTAAATGTTTTGCTTTAAACCCAAAATATCAAATATCATTGAAATAATAAATGTTATGTACATAATGCAAATTTTGATAAACTGCTGCAAAACTTATATAAAATTTATTTAATCATAAAAACAAAACATAAACTTAAATTAATACATTTATTTTTTAGTTATTTTAACTTTGTTGTAAGATAATAAATAGGAAATAGTAAAATAGCCAATATATGCATTAAACAATTGTCTAACCAATTCAACGTAAAACTTTACTTGTCAAAACAATGTTTAACTGCAAACAAACAATTTGTAGTAAAGACACAATTAATAAAAAAACTTAATAATTGTTATTTAATAAAATATACGCAAGAAATTGTATTTACTAATTTACCAAACCATTTAAAAAATCTGGTTTTAAATTCGGACACAAGTATGTTGACATACTTAACGTTATTTTAATATATATATATTTATTTATTTATTTAATAAATTTGGTTAAATGTAATTATACAAAAACTTTATATTGATCTACTAAAAATAGTGGTTAATATTAAAAAATTCCGATTGCCCAACATTTAAAATAGTAATACAACATTTTTTATCTTACAAGATCTTTATTACTTTACCTGTAGTTGCGGTAACAAGTATATCCAACTAAAGAACACATTATATACTAGATCAGTAATAAGGTATACCAAAATAAATATTTATACAGTTTTTGGATTACATTAAATACTACAAAATAAACGTACTGTTAATTTTAAAAAATGTTTAAACAGTAAATTTTTTTTTCTCAAATTAGTTTACATTTACACATTAAAACCTGCATTGTATGTAGGAAACAAATTGAAACCCAATTAAATTGAACTTAATTGTAATGTTTTTAATTATGTATCTTTTAAACAACGTACACTATTCTAAAAAAAGTATTAGTATTTTATTTAATTACCAAAAATATATATATATATATACATGTATACTAAAATTGTATATGTTGTTAGTTGATAAAGTTAAAAAAATGCAATTCAGATTTTACGTATTTTTATATTTTTATTTGAAACAAAATGTTTAATATTAATAAATTCTATTTTATTAGTACATTTTAAATAAATATTGTGTAATAAAAAACAATAATGATAATATAAATGTTATAATAAACAAAAATAGAACTAGATGAGTTTAAACTTAATAATAAGTAATGTTATTACAATAATTTATTAAATAGATAATAGCTAACAGCAAACATTATGAGAGGTATTATGACGTAAATATTTTTTTTATTTATTTTAAAATAAATTTTAAAACAACGTAACCTCAAATTAAAGTTTTTTAAATATATATATATATATATATATATATATGTGTGTGTGTGTTTAGTACAACAGAAAATAAATTGTTATTTAAAAGTTTTAAAATTAATTGTATTATAATTATTCTGACAATGTAATGAACAAGGCTGGCTACACAGTTTACGGTAGAATAATTATTTTTATATGCAAATTTATAATAATTATTACTAATGTACAATATAGACTTGTAGTCATTAAGCATTGTTTTCTTAGTTAATTTTAAAAACACCAAAGTGCAAGCAATTGAGCGATAGTGTTCTGGATTTGTTAATAAAGTAGAACCTTTTGGAATAAGTGTGATTTGCTAGATAGTATTAGCTAGTTTACAATTTATAATAAATTTGTTTATTAATGTAGATAATAGTGGAGCAACTACTGGCATGCAGAGCTTTAATAAATTGCAACTTTTTCCATTAAGTCCAAGTTATGAGCTTATTTTAAAAATGTTAAAAATTGTTTAGATATTAAAATTAATAATAGGTTTTAAATAGTTTTTAGTTAATAAATTACTGAGTAATTAGATGTTAAATGAGGTACATGTTGTTTAACTAAAAAATAATTAAGGGCATTTGTAATAATATAATCCGGTTGTTTTTAAAATCTATTAAAAAAATTAACTAGATTAGTAAGGCCCATTAGTTTGAATAAGTTAGTATTTGCACGATTAAAATCACCTGCTAAAATGATTAAAATATTTTTATCAACACTAATAAGATAATCAATTAGCTAATTGTAAAAATAATTAATTTCTATAGTGTTGGTAAACGTTGCTATATAAATATTTATAGTGTTAATATTTTTGTAGTAAGACATGTATGTATTTTTGCAATTAATAATTAAGCACTTAATTTTATTTTGCGAATATTCAAATTATGATTAAAGATTATGACAGTATTCTTTATTACTGAATGTTAAAAGCCCTCCCCTACGTTTCTCAGTGCAATTTTTTTATTAAATCAAAATATAAAAAATTAAACAAGTTTTATAAGATTATTCTTAACGTATATATTCAACCATGATTTATAGATTAATATCACAGTTATTTATATGTAATTTGTTTGTCATAAACGATCAAGTATTAATTTGTAAGTATTAATTATGTATTGATTTTCAGTTTAATGACGGTAGTAGCGGTAAAGACATGTGCTTAGGTAACTTTATTTTTTAAACTTTTTGAAAAGCATTATAATATTATATACGTTTCTTAGTGTGTTAGAAAAACTGCTTGAAATTAAATTTGGACATTGTTAAAATTTGGATTTTAGAGACAGAAGTGTATTTCTGTTGATTTTTATTTTAATTGATTACATTTAATAAAAAAAATAATAATAAATTTATCTATACAAAAAAATATTAAATTATTTAAAAAACATTAAAAAATTAGTGGTAAAAAATATTTAATTCCGGTGTTATGGCAACGTAGAGCAACCATTCGAGGGCCTGCCGTAAAGAATTCAACAATGTTAATTTTGTTTAATTTGGAGTAGCACATTTTTGTTTTTAAACAATTAACTATTAAGTCAATACAAGAACTAATATTATTGAAACGTGTTGTCATCTTTTGCATTATTTTTGGAGTTTAACTGAGTAAACCAATATTATTTGCAAATTCCAATGTGTTAATCTGTCTTGGTTTTATTTGATACCGTAAGAAATAGCAGTATGACCACTTTTTCTTTGAACACATCAACTTAAATTTTGGTATAACAAACGCATATTGTTTACATATTGTAATAGTATTTTAGAAAATTTAACAATTTTTACAAATATTCACAAAAAACAATTTTATAAAATTAATAAAATTAATTGTAAGTAATTGCTAAAATATTTGACTTTGCTCAATAATATTACAAAGGGTCAGTATTTGTTTATTACAGTTTTTGCTTTTTTTAAAACTAGCTTGTTGTTTTTTAATATGTTAAATACCGCATTACTTAAACAATTTAAAATTACTTTGCAAAACATTTTACTAGAAACAGACAATAAAGTTATTCTGCGTCAAATTTTGTAATCTTTCAAACTTTAAAAAAAAAAGTAACAATAACTCTTTGCTGCAAATTTGTTAAAACTTATTGAATATGCCCTATAGCTTTAAATAAATAAGTCAACGCACTTCCTACAACATTAATTTTATGTTTGAAAATTTTTGTTGTTATCTAGTTAAATCCTACTTTGTTTTTGTTTTTCAAAGTTTGAATTGCCTACATTACTTTAATTACAAAAATGTAATCAATACATATTTTTGGATTATGAGTCACATTTATATTGTGATTATTATTAATTATACAAGAATACTTAGCACTGGCTAAATTATTTTTTGAAACGTTTTATTTATTTTAATAATTGTTCATCATCTGTTACAAATAAACGATTGAAATATAGGTGTTATTTTTGACTTCATGCAGTTGTTTTGCAACTTTATACATAGTTTTGAAATTATTTTTTCTGCTACCTTATCTGCTTTTTTGCATTTGTTTTTAAACCAATTGCTTTTTTTACGGCAGTTTTTTAATTTGTTTATCTACAATTATATACATATTATTACATTTTTTAGATAAAAGGATTGTTAGATTAATCTCTTTTTACTTTTTTTTTCTTTCTAATTAATCATAAAAAATATTTTTTTGATTTTCTTTAGTAGCCTCAGTAAAACATTAACTTGGACAATTGTTACTTTTGCAAATCTGGTATTGAATCTGGTTAAAATAATACAATTGTTTACAGGTTTTTATTTAATTATAGCATTATCAGTATTTTTACTTAACATAATACCAACTTAATATAATGTTTTTCACGTGCACACTTAAAAATACATTAGTATTTTCATTGCATTTTTCTAAAACCCAAAATACTTAAATTGTATTTTTTTATTAAAATTTGTTCTTACTGTTTTGTACACAAATGTGTGCACACATTGTATGTTTTAACACAAGTTAAGGCTTGGCATTACATATTCTATAAATAAAAGATTGATTTTATTTTGGCTTTTACTCAACACTATTATTTGTGCAACTCTATCATTTAAATACGTACAATTACATTTTTGCCATTGTTATCGGTAATGACGTCTTGTTGTTGTTTTTGTAGCAATTATTTTTTTACATAGACCAGGTTAAAAACAGTGCGTTTAAACCCTTTTTTTATCCAGGCTTCGGACTGTCCAGACTGAATCATTTTTGATCTAAACTAGGCAGGGCTAGTTACAATAATACTTTATTTTTATTAGTTTATAACAAATATATTTTAAAATAATGTAAAAACTAATGTAGCTATAAAACAAGTATTGTTAATTTTTAGTTACAATAATTAATTTAAAAACAACTTACTTTTATTAAACAAATTAAAAAAGTCTGATGTTGCCATATTAGTTTGTTAAACAAACTTTAGTTCGTTGCCAATATTAATAATCATACAAAAACGTAAACATTTTTCATAAACACACACAACAATTATTTTAGACTACATTTCTTTTTTTAATTGAATTGTATAAAAACAGCTTATTAATTCACATTATTGTTAATTATTTACATATATAATATAACAGATGAGGAAGTATATATGTTACATATATATTTATATAAATCCGAAATTAGTTACCAATTGCTTTTTTAGTATATTTATTAAATTAATTAATAAAAAAATTTTTTTAGATTATTTTTTTAAAAATAAATATTATATTTTATAAAAAATACGTTCAATTGTATACACAAAAAAATGCACTAAACATTTAACAGGTAAAAATAAAACAATTTAATAATAATTTAACATTAATATTTTATAACACTGTTGTTTGATAAACATTAATACAATAATAATATATAATTAAATGTAGTCAGTTTATATATATTGGTAAATTTGGTGATAATTTCGTTTATTTTTACATAGGGATACGATACATTTTATTAGCTAATACAATTAAATTAAGTTATATTAAAACCTAAACGACGTTTAGCAAATCTTAAAAAATTGTAAAACAAACGTGATTTAAATGTAATTTGTTTTGCAAATAAAACATTAATTAACCATAGATTAATGTTTTAAATGGATCTACAAGCAAAAAATATGTTTATAATATTATTGCGAAATCAAAAAAATTGAATAAAACAATTTAAAAATTAACATAAAAAAATAATTTGCATAACATTTGCAAAAAAAAATATTTAAAATAATATATATTCTATTTAGCTCTTAGAAAGATTTAGATTATTGAGTTTACCAATACTAATAAAAAAATATTTTTAAAACGTAGTTATACAAAAGAACGTTTCATTTGATTTTTAACATTTTCAAATTAAGCGTTGTTAATTTTTTTATAGTTATATTCATATATTTAATTAAAAAAATAATTTTTTTAACGATCTATGTGTTTTCAATTTTGGTTTTAGTAAATAGTAGTATTAATGCACAAGTAGATGCTATTGTATATTATAATTAAAAATAATTTTGCAAATACTTATTTTGTTAAAATTAAGATTTAAAGCATGTAGCGGTAAAAAAATCAACGAAGATACTTTGAAGTCAAAATAATAAAACAATATTATTTTCTATTATCAAAAATTTCAATATCAATTTTATAATTAATTTTTCGAACATTGAGAATTTTTGTTTAAATGTATCAATTGGTACATATCAGTGGGAACGGTTATAAAAACAACCGTTTCCATACCATTGGGTACTTCCGCTTCCTGTCTGCAATCCGTTCCTTTTCCAGCTTTTATTTTGATTCTTCCTACGATCTGATTGTAATTCTGGCAATATACTTTTTCTAGTCACGACTTTGCGTTCTTATTCATTACTATACGTAATTAGTACCAAACGTAAGGTAATTGAAGGAGTCAACGACTAGATCTACATATTCAACGCAACCGTCCTCGACAAGCGACGCAGCTTGTCACATACCAAACCGCCTCACCTCGCGTTTAGTGAAACAGGTTACGCAGCCGGCAAATTGAGTCAAATCACTGAACATGTATTGGTAAAAGTTTAATATGTTATAATAATTCTATTTATATTAATAACAATCGTTATATATATATATATATATATATTATTAAAAGAAATAATAATGTTAAGCAATATTATTAAAAAAAAATTTGTAAACATATTTATTATTTTAGTAAATATATACATGCATAGTAAAACATTAAGTAAATATTACATTTCACTTAATATATTTAACGCAAATTATAATAAACAATAGTTTAATAAACTGGAAAAATTTAGCATTTAAAAAAACAAATCACAATCTTAAAAAAAATTGAGTGTGCATTAAGTTTTTGTTTACCATGATTAGAGACTAACAAAAACCAAATAATTTACGCTAAGGTTTTATTATTGTGAAGTGAATACACCATTTATTTTTTATTTTTACGTGTAAATATATATTAGAGCACAATTTTATTAATTAGAATAAATTATTGTGTAAACTAATATAGTTTTCAAGCAAAAAAATATATTATTTTAGTTACATTGCTTAATTTATTTAATAGTGTTTTAAATATATATATTAAAGCATATTTTTGTTGTTGTATAAAAATTATTTAATATTATTTATAATTAGCATTTTATTACACTTATTATTTTTTGTTTTATGTTTAATTAAATGTAAGTGCACTATCTTATACTTTTCGGTAAAATTATTGTGTACACTGATGCAATGTCTAAACAAAGATATTTACTTTTTGTTACTGTAAGAATTTATTTTTATATTTTTTAATAATATATAAAAACAATTTATTGTTTTTAAAAAGCAGTTAATTTTATTATTTATTTGTACTTATTACATTAAATTGTGTAACTATATTTTAAGCCTGTTTTAAATTTGTTTTAGAATTAATACAAAACTAATATTAAATTTTTATGAAAATGTATTTAGACTCATCGATAAATACCAGGTTTTACAAAATTTTTAGCTAACAAACTAATAACACTATATTTAATTTTATTATATTAGTTTGTTAAACAAATTTAAATTTACTGCAAACACTAATTAAATGTATTGTATAAAAAATAAATTTTATAATTTTTTTTAAAACAATTATATTACTTTATTTTAATAAAGTATAAAAATATGTTTTATTAATTTACATTATTTTTAATTTTATATATATATATATATATGCATAATATTTAATATAATTTTTAATAAACACTATAGTGATTAATCGTTATATTTTTGCACAAGGTGTATTTTCATTTAAACATAATAAATTTTTAGCTTTTAAAATATTATCTTGCCCATTAAAAATTTGCATATTTTATATGAGCAATACAGATTAACAAAACAAAAAAATACTTACAGCACAAATAAATTATTAACTTAGTAAATACACAATTAATTTTTAATTTAACATTTAATTAAATATAGGTGCACTTTCTTATATATTTGTTACAAAATATTAAGTAAACTAATGTACATTTAAAACAAAAAATGTTTACTTTTATTAACAATAATAACTTTTTTTAATTTGTTTAAATTAATTATAAAAAAAATGTAATTTTGTTGTCAAAAACATTTAACACTGTTATTTTATTTGTACATATAACAATTTATTTTGTTAATATGTTTTAAGCATGTTTCAAAAATAATGCAAAAATATTAATAATATTATTAATATTATTTATACAACAAGATGTGTTCATACACAATAATATTTAGTAATTTTTTTATTAAAATATTATTAAATTTTGTCATTTCAGTTTGCTAGATTGACTATATATTTTTGCAAACAATGTTATTATTACATTATTACATATTATTTTAATAATTTACATTATTTCAACTATATAAGTGATAGGTAAATGATTGTGCAGTTTTGTTGTTATAAAAACAAATAAACTAAAACATTATTACTGGCGCTTTAACTGTTTTTTATAATATTTTACATTAATGATAATAAAAATAACTTAATTTTGTTATGTTAGTTTGTTAAATTGACTTTAAATTATTACAAACATTAATAAATGATAATAATGATATATGTGTTTTATAAAAATATAGAAAAAAGTGTTTTTTATTTTACGTTCTGTTTTTAATTCAATATTAAATAATGTTTTATTAATGTATTAATATTGTTAATACGTGCTATTAAAAATTATTATTTTAAAGCAATTATATATATATATATATATATATATATGACTGTGCAATCTTTATTTAAAAATTACAAATATAAATGCATTATTATATTTTTTATTTATACAAAAACAATATTTAATGTAGCTAGTAATATAAAGTTAATGTATTGTTGGTTTAAATTGTCACATATACCATTATACTTTATAAATTACATTTGTTGTCTTTTACATTTTCAATAAAACTAAATTATACGTTCAAAATGCAACAAAATAATTTTTGTATTTTATTAATTACCGATTAACAAGTAAGTTGTATGTTACCGTATTTACTTGTACATTAAAACAAACAACGCAACAACTAAAATAGGATTTAGCAAAACGTTTTAATTGTAATTAGCAAATAATGAAGTTTATTTTTATTAAAATTGAATATATAAAAACCACTATGATGTTATTGTTGAAAACTAGGAATCAATTTTATCTTTGCGTATTATAATATGGTATTGCATCTTTTTACAAGCAATTAAATAAAATTATAGAATAAACTAATGCTTAATTAAAAATAATAATTTTAATTATATAAATTATTTTAATTTTAATTAATTAATATATTAAAATAACTTACTGTTGTTTAAAAAAACTAATATTTTTTAAATTTGTTTATTGCAAATTATTTTATTAGATGAAAGTTTTCAAATTGTTTAAATTAAAGTTTTAAATATAATTACGTGCAATAAATGCAGGAACTATAATGTAAAAACTATAAAATGCACAAAACGTAAAAAATAAATAAATATGTTATGTTATGCAGTTTTATTTAACAATTAATAAAATAACTAAATTATATTAGATCTCTAAATGGAATTTAGTTATCTTTGTTGCAATAAATAAAGTTTAAAGTTTTATTTATTTAAAAAATACATATTAATTTAATTAAATATATCGTTAACGTTATTAATTTAGATTTTTGCCAATTGTATATATAGTTGTGTACGTGATTTTAAAAACATTTTTAGCAACATTATTGTATTACAGAACGACTAGCAATATATATTTTAATACGATATACAAACAAGTAGGCTAATATTGCATTTGTAGTAAAATATTATTTATTGTATTTTTATATGAACAATATTAAATTAATGTTACAATTTTAATAAAATCCTTACTTAAATGATTGAATCTCCTAATAATTTAATTTTATGATTAAATATTAAAAATCAGGTTAACATGGCAATTGTATATTTAACTAAAAAAATTGTAAATATGCATAATAATGATATTAAATTAACTGCATTTGTTAATTTTTATTTATACAAATTGCACGTAAAATTAAAAAAATTATATATTTTATCAACACAAACAATCAGTTTGCAGAATGTTTAACAACGTAAAACAATTTTGTTTTTTATTATGTTTAAATTGTAAGGATTGGTTGTTGGTGTTTGTTGTAATTGTTAACTAATAACAGCATGTTTATTTTTTATAATAATAATAATAATTTTTTTATTTATAAACATAAGAAGATGCAGTCTTAAAATAAAAGTTATAATTTAATAATTAAAGTAAAATTAATTTTTGTATAAATTTATTATTTATCATTTTGTATAACATATATTATAAAGCACATAAGCGCAAATTTAACACATTTGACTTTTAAAAATCAATTAAATTAACTAATATGTACAAGTTTAAAATATATTTAATATAAATCTGTTTTTGTATTTTTTAGTAAAATAAGTATGTAAAACCAAATTTACACTACACATACCTGTAAAATATTAACTAAAAACAGTTCAAGAACAAAAAAATATAAAATTAATTTTGTTTTAAAGTATAAAACAACTATTTTAGGTAATTTGGTTTGTCATAATAATTTAATTTTTTTTTACTAGTTGATTGTATATAATGTGAACCTTGTCGGTTAAACATTTATATACATTTCTGTTTTTATTTTTAAAATTTGTTATTTAAGACAATGTAAAAACTCTGCCTAGTGAAGATCATATATAATAAATAATAAATAATAAATAAAATGTTATATTTAAATTCAAACTTGAAAAAGCGTCACAAAGAGCGTTTCGCTGTAAAACATATTTTAAAACCCTAATATAATTATTATGTTATACAATAATTTAATAAACAATAGAGCGTTCTCTGTAAACAACGCGTATAATAATTGCCTGAGTTTTGTAAAATATTATCAAAGGTAATCTGGAGATAGACGAACAAGATTAAAAAAAAACATGTATAGAAGATTGGTTGAGAGTGGGCATATTAACTAAATAAATAAACAGAAATTGCTAAATCAATAGACAAAAAAAACCTGGACATTCTATACCTCAAAAAAACAAAATAAAAAATTAAAAAAAATAGCTGACCGGAGAATACAAACTGTTGTTCAGTGGTAACTGTAGAACAACAAAAAATGATGGAGAACATAAACTTAATTACAAAAAAACTGTTGAAATTAAACATGTTTAAATAATTTTTATTTTTATTTTTTTACATAATTATTTTTTAAAAATTTTGTGCACAAAACCATTTTATCGGCAAACATGATAACTGTGAATTAACGTACATTAAAAATAAATACAAAAATAGTACTAAACGTTGTAATAGTTCATTATTATTTTTTGTTAACTTTGATCTATTACGACCAATTTGGTCTAAGTAATGTGTTTACTTTACAACTGTTAATTAATTTTTAAATATTATATTTATACTAACTGCCAAATATTTTTTAGTAAATTGTTTAAATTTTGATATATTTGAGTTGTTTAAAGTATTGTAATTAATTATTTTTTAGAAACCGTCTTACATTTTGTTAATATTTTTTAAAATAAATTGTAAATTACGATTTAATAAAAAATAACTTTAACATATTTATTAAGTTATTTTATTTTTAGTTCAATTTTGTTTGTACAAATTTATAATCGGCGGGCCCTCGAAAGGCTGTGCTACGTTTCTATAACACCGGATTTAAATACTTTTTTACCGTTAATTTTTTAATATTTTTTAAATATCTTATATTTTTCTTTGTATAAATTAATCTTTTTATTGATTTTTTATTAAATGGAATCAATCAGAATAAAATTTAACAGAAATACGCTTTTGTTCCTAAAATCTCAAGTTCAACAATGTCCAAATTTAATTTCAAGCAGTTTTTCCAAAACACAAAAACATACAATTGTTCAAAATAAACGTAAATTTTATCATAATAGTTTTCAAAAAACTTTGAAATTAAAGTTACCTAATAAGATGTCCCTACCGCTACTACTGTCATTTAACTGCAGGTCAATACTTGATAAAATTTTTGATCTACAATCTTTCATGACAAACAAATTACATATGAATAGCTGTGTAATATTAATCCAAGAATCATGGTTGAATATATATGTTGAGAATAATTTTATAGAACTTGATGGATTTTTCATATTTTGACTTAATCAAAAAAATTGCACTAAGAACGTGGGGAGTTTTTTATTACATACATTAATAAAGAATATTGTAATAATCCTAAATCTAAATTTAAATATTCGCAAAATAGAATTGAGTGCTTAATCGTCAACTGTGAAATAAATATATTTAATTACAAAAATATTGACTTTATAAATATTTACATAGCACTTCTTTTACTAACACTGTGAAAATTAATTATTTCACAAGCAATGGGTTGATTATTTTATCAATGTTGATAAAAATACTTTAATTATATTAGCTGGTAATTTTAATTATGCGAATACTAACATATTCAAACTAATGGGCCTTACAATCTAGTTAATTTTTCTACAAGACTTCAAAAACAACTGGATTATATTTTACAAATGCCCCCGATTACTTTTCAGTAAAACAACATGCACCTCTTTCAACATCTTAATTATTCAATAATTCGTTTATTTTCAAAAATATTCTTAAAGCATTATCATTCAAAATATTTAAAGTTTATTTTTAAATTATTCATACATGTGCGAGATACATCAAACTCAAATGTAGCATTACTAAATCCGCACTATTAAACATTAATAACATCACTTTAAATAATCATAGCCTTAATGATGCTGGTATTTTACTGACCTTATTAACACTAATATTAACAAATATTGTCGAGTAGTTAAGGCTGAGATTACAAACAACAATATTTCTTTATTAAATCGTAAAGGCTTAGACGAGAAAAAGAGGTAGCATATAACTAGTCAATATACTAAATTAAAAAACTTAAACAAGCAAATTAGACTGAAAATAAACAAACTTAATTACTATGCTAATAATTATTTTCAATTAAACCGTGATTCACAATTTATTTGGAAAAATATTAACAAATTTTTTAACGAATCAAAAGCAAATTAATGTAAGATAAATGCTAAAAAACTAAATGATTACTTTACTTCAAACAATTCAAATATATCAGAATTTAATCAATTAAATAAACATTATTCAACATCTATCATTAATTTTAATATTCAAAAATTAATTAACAGTTGTAAAAAAAGCACATTACTTAGACGTAACAGAATACGTTGTTATTTATTAAAGCTCTGCATGCCAGCAATTGTTCCATCCTTTTCTACAATAATAAACAAGTATATTATAAATTGTGAAGTATATAATACTTGGCGTATCTCACGAATCACACCTATTCCAAAAATTTCTCTCCCAACAAATTCAGAACATTATCGTTCAATTGCTTGCACCTCAGTGTATTTAAAATTAACTAAGCAAATAATACTTAACGACCTCAAGCCTATATTAAACATTAATAATGATCATTATCAATTTGCATATAAAAATAATTATTCTACTGTGTAGCCTTGTTTAAATCTGTTTTCAATAGCATATCAAGAGAAACATTAATTAAACGTCTTGAGCTACTTGATACGCTCAACCACATTTTAAACTGGCTACAAAATTATTTCTCATCAAGAAAACAATATGCACACATTTGTTGTAATACATCAGAGTCAACAGAAAATAATAATGGCGTTCCACAAGGTGCAGTACTATCCCCGTTTTTATTTTTACTGTGCGTAAATCCATTGATAGTGCCGAAGCCATCATTTTGTTTAAATTTGCTGATGATATGGTATTGTGCACAAAGGTTTTTTTTAACAATAATCAAAACAATATAAACAATTTTATTAATAAAATTGAAAAACGGTCTACTAACTTTGATCTCTATTTAAATCCATTAAAATGCAAGTTTACTAAATTTACAACAAAGCGTCCAAAAGAAACAATGGAATTAAACAGAACATTGAAGTTAAATCAAACAAATATATGCACTTGTAACAAAATCAAATATTTTGGTGTACACATAAATAGCATACTTACCTGGTGTGATTATGTAAAGCATATTTTTTTTAAAACCAAATCCTTATGTTACTATATAATAAGATTTAAAAAACTAAATGTTAACAATTATATTATCAAATTGTTCATTACATCATGCTTTTATTTTTTGATATTACATTGCTCACCCATATTTTTTTCTGGTTTATTAAAACAAGATTACATTATTTTAAAAAGATGCATATCATTGGTATCAACATCTTCAGGAATCAAATATGTTATCTTATTGAATAATATTGTTGATAAACATTTTAAATCTTGCATACAATTAGCATCAAGGATTGAAAATAATAACAATCACCCGCTACATGCAGCTTTTAACAAATTTAAAGTTTTTGGAAAAACAAGAAAAACTTACCTGCACATAAAAGCCAAAACTAATCAATACAAACATTCATGTCTGCCCTACTTATCCAGAGTATTAACCAATCCAGAATCAAACAAAATTGATCTACTAAGAAACCTATCAAAGTAGGAATTGTTCCACCTACGCATTTATTTAAACTAATTTGAACATTTCACAATACAAGTTGTGCCTTATAATGACTCATTCTATGTACAGCAATTTTAAATATTGAAAAAAAATCACATACATACTATAAAGACTATATTTATATTCATTAACATATGACATTCTATTTCATTTTATCCCATTATTTGTACTACTACTTTTTTATATTGATGGTTAAAATGTATTTTATGCTGAATGTATCTCTAGTGAGATATTAAAGTTTAATAATAATAATAATAATAATAATAATAATAATAATAATTTAGTAATTTGAGTTAATTTATATAGTACATTTATGATTTGTCTAAAATTGTTATGTTTAATGAAAAAATACTGTTGTTTGTAATCTTAACCTTATTGAAGTAAGATAATGTCTATTGTTATATATAATGTGTTAATTGTTTGTAGGTAAATTAAAATGCACATACTTATTTTAAACTAATGCAATTAAAATAAAATTTATAAAACATTAATTTACAAATTAATACGTTTTAATAATTATTACAATACATTATAATTGTAGTAAAACGTCACGTTACAGCCCTTGACTATAACTTAGGTATATATGTATCTACATTTTATTACAATTACTTAATCAAAATAATTAAATTGAAGTAATCTAAATACATAGCTTTTAATTGGGATTAAATTATAACATTAAATAGCATTGATCAAATTTGATAACATTTTAATTGCTAAATAAATTATTGGATATATCGAGCATAAGGTTAAAATTTATTATCACTAAAATTAAAATAATTGTGTAAATAAATGTAATAACAAAATTTTTAAATGTATTTATTAACAACTGTTTTATTTACATAAATTATATATATATATATATATATATATATATATATATATATATATATATATTTTGCAATATGCAAAAAAAGTGTATTAAACAAATTAATTAAACATAGAAATTACATGTGTTGTCTCTATAATTGCACATAAACATTTCTTAATATTTAGAAAATAAAATTTTACTTATTTGTTAATTACTATAAATAAAATTTATCTGTTTACTGTTTATTATTTTAAAGAAAACAAAAGCAAATTTACTAAAGATAATCGACTTTGATTGCAGTTTTTTTTAACGAATTTATGTATTGGCTGATATGGAGAAGCGATTATAGTTTATTTTATATTATTTATGCAAACATTTATCAAAAAAAACAAATTTACAAAAATATATTAAATAAATATTAAAATAATTTATTTTTAAACTTTTAATATTTTTTACCAAGGTCTTATACAAATTAAATAGTATAAATAAAACGTATTTTATTAATTTAACAAGTTAAACAAAGTTAACACATAAAAATAAAATAAATTAATTACTATCCAACAGTTTAAAATATAGTTAGTATAAATCCTTTTTTTAAGGTATAAAAAACAAAATTTACAATATACATAGCTGTACAATTTTTAACCAAAATATGTAAAAAACCAAAACAAAGGTTTTACATTATTTTTTTTGTTCTAATATGTTTAAACAATTATTTTATGTAATAATAATAGTTTGTTTTACTAAAATAACTATAACAATACAATTTGTTTACTTTAATTTTAATAATTTTTATTAATGTTTTTAAGTATTATTAAAAATTTAGAATTTTTTTATTAAAAAATACATTTTATTAATTATATATATACTTTAAAAATTATTTCTATATATGTTTAAAAATTTGTTTTTACACCAATTTATAAGGAAAAAGGAGAATTGCAAAATTGTGGTGACAATACGGGTATAAAGCTTATATCACATAGTTTATAACTTTGAAATAAATTATTAATAAAACATTCCGCAAAGTAACAGACAATTTATAAACGTTGTACAAGAAATGCAATTATTTTTCTAAAAACAAGAATAAAACACACAGACAAAAACATTATGTTGCGTTTATTAATTCAGACAAATTATACAAACGGATTTTAAAACAAAAAGTGTGGATTCGCATATAAAAAATGTTATTGTTAAAAAGTACGTTAATATTGTTTAATATACGTAAAATAAAACTAATATGTTGGTAAAATCTACTGTAGTGTTGACTGATGTGTTTTAACTAAAAATTGATCTACATTAAGGTTTACCACTTAGCCAGTTTTTAAGTTTAAAGTTGTTTGTGCTTTACGAAAATATAGAAAAAAAAAGTTTTTTAATTTTTTTGTTTTTTAATTAGATTAATAAAAAAAACCCAGTGCTTTAAAATATTTATAATAAACTAATAAATATAAGAATTTTAATATAATAACATAACCTACGCTTTTTTAATGTAATTGTTACATTAAAATTAATAAAAAACTGTATTATGCATAAATATAAATTAATACTAATATTTTTAAATAAATTTATTTACAAATGTAAACCATTAAGTTATATATATATATATTTAAATATTTTTTTATTAGTATTTTTTTAATGCAACTGACTTTGAGTGTTTTTTACGACAAACAATGATTTGAGCACGCATTTTAGCGCTGTTGGTAAGATTTAAAGTTTACCGTCCAAATAAAGCGTTCTGTATCCATACATAATTTTAAATGTTTACTTGTCATGTTATATTTTTATAAATAATATTAAAAACTAAGTAACATAACTTTTGATTGATTTAGAATCTTAATACCAGCGATCAGAATTAATTTTGACAAAATTTTTATTGGTAAATAATGTTATTGGGTAAATTGATTATATATTCAAACTATGACAATTGGTTTAAAAAAACTAATAGTTTAAATTAAGTTAATAAAAAATAATTGCATAGGGACCTTATTAGGTTTGTTTCTGACAATGCAGGGATTCTGAACAGTCTAATAGGTGAGATTGCATCACCAAAAACGATTTTACCAAGGTTTAAGTTTAAAATTAAGGTAATTCTACGTTAACTACTAGAATATAAAAACTATAGATTTAATTAATGTAACTAAATTTCTTAAGTTGCAACACACTGACATAATCTTACTTTTTTGTAGTAAGACATTATGTTTTTTTGTTCACATAATGGGCATGCGTTAAATTTGTGTAAATACAAGATTGAGTACACATTAGCAGTTTGTAAAATTTTATATTATTAATTTTTGCACCCAAGTGTTAAGTAATTTAACATTAATGTTGCATCGTTTAAAAATGCTAAGGTTTTTATTAAGTGTAATACTAGTAATACAGGTAAGTTCTGTTTTGTATAAATACATGATTATTTTGAATAATGGAACAAACTGCATTTTAATATATAATATAGCTAAAACTTTAAAGTTTAAAAAAAACAAAATTAAACTAAATAGAAATACATTGAACGAAGTGTATAAACCGTGTAGAGACAAATGCAGCTAAATGTTAATTTAGATGCAAACGGCGTTCCTATTTATAATAATATTGCGTACGTGGTAAACAAGTTTCTTTTAATAACAACTGACATAACCACTAAAAAAAACCAAAAATTTACTTTTATTTATTAAAACGTTAATTAAATTATAATAAATATATTTTACTTAATTTACTAATTGCCATAAAGTGCCTAAAGTGCATTAGAACCTACATCAAAAGTTGGACTATAACAAAAATAAATAATAGTTTATTTAAAATAAATAAGAACATATTTAGTTGTCAGATATGTAAAAAAATGTTGTGTAACAAATTTGGAAATACTAGTAAAAACTGTGTTAGTTTTATACATTATCTAAAATTGATTGCAATAATCAAAAATGCAACTGTTTGGTAAAGTATTAATACCGAGTTTTAATGCTATAACAGTAAACATAGTGTATTAACTAATAACTATTATATGCTATATAAACGTTTTCAAAGTTTAAAAAAAAATTATTTTATTATTAAAAAAATTATTAAAATATAATTAAACAATATATTATCATTTTCTTAATTATATTAATGTTAGCTCTTTAAATAGTATATTCTATTATGTATATGTGCACATATATATAGCATACATATAGCATTATTAAATATACAATTGATTTATTCTAAAAAAATATAACACTCCTTTTTTGTTTTATAAAGTATATATTTACAGCTGTTTATTTTTTCACTTAGGTGCGCAAATGATATATATATTTAAACTATGTAATAATTACTGCAAAAAATTGATTATTAAACTAAAACCTCTCTAGCAACTACATAGCCTACAAAAAAATGTCACTTTAATTGTAAAATATACAATAATATATAATAACTGAAAAATATATATACTTATTTATACATATATTTTATAAATAATATATAATATAATCAAAATAGGGTAGCATTATTAACTTAATTTATAACGTCAACTATTAATAAAAATACAGATTGCACACAATTTGTTTAGTTACCAAATAATTAAAGAAATTATATAGTTCAAAAAATTTAATAATCTATATAATCGTCTTTTTTTTGAACAACCTAATCTAGACGTTTTAAAATGCTGTTGATGAGTGTTGATATATACTTGTTTCATTTCATATTAAACAATAAACCAAATGCATTTACATAATTCCTCAATTTTGGTATGCTTATTGATATTGCGCTTTAGCATACTGAAAAAGTTTCAATAACATTGATATTCGGGCTGTTAGGTGGCAATTAAACGAAAGATAGCTTTTTTTAATTTTAGCCCCTCTACTGTCTAAATATAAATATAAAACAAATATAGTAAACTTAGATAAATATAACGTTACTTTTTTGGATGTATGACATGGAGAATTGTCCTGAAATACAGTAGTAATTCCCGTGTTAGTGTGCTGCATTTTATAATAAAAAACATTCTTTATAAATAAAATATTTTTTTTACTACTTAAGGTACTATATATAATTCTTTATTTGATAGGTTGATTATACTTAATACCAAACCAACACATTACTTGTCAGGGTGGGCTTTCTTTCTAACAACCGGGAGTGAATGTTTTTGAAAACTTGTCCCACACAACACTTTGTTTTTAAAGCTTAATGGTTTATTCCAAATTATTGTTTTATTAACAAAGTATACGGAACGCCAATAACATAAGTGTTGTTTACTCTATAGTTTGCAAAAGGCTAATCTGTTATCCTTTTTGTTAATAAATGGCTTAGTCTTCAGTGATTGTAGTGCTAAACCGGATTTTGTTGTTTTATTTCTTATAGTGAAATATGTAAAATTGTTTAAATTATATTTTTTTATTTATGAAATAGATTTATAATAATTTGTATTTAATTCTATAATAATTGTTAGTCATCCGTACTTATTGTTAGACGTTTTGTTCCAACATTTTTATAATTTTGTGGTTTTTTACCGTTGATAATTCCATTAATTGTTCAAAGGTTAACTCTATATAAATCTGTTAATTTTTTCAATAAAAAAATTATATATTTTAATTCTTTAATAACACCGTATTTATTTTCGGTAAGATGAAACATTTTTATCACTATTCTCGATTTCAAAAACAATGCAATCACAAAACGTAAATAATAATTTATTAGATTTTTTTAAATTTTTTTATTTAAAATTAAGCAAAATTTGTTTTTATTATTTTTATGTATATAGATTAGAATAATTAAATGTTTATTTTAATAATTATTATGTTATCACAATTAAAGCAGATTTGAATGTGTGTTTAACTTTAATTTTAATAATTGGTTATTGTTTATTCGTAATAAATATAAGCACACAAAATAATAACGGATTAATTATTATAAACATTGTTTACTTTTAACTTATTATTTACGTTAATATAGAAGTAGCTTTTAAAATATGCTATTTTGGCCGACTCAGCCTTTTTAAATAAATATTTCTAAGTATATATAAAGAATCTATAAAGCAGTAGACATTATTTTTAATTACCGATGTTTGTTTTTATAAAAATACAATTGAACATATCAAATTAATTTAGATTTAATGCATTTTTAATAATTTTGCGTAATAAAATAAAACGCATGTAATTTCACTAAGCCGTATATATATATATACGTAATATATATATATATATAAGTAAATATATATATAAACAATATATAAGTAAATTTATAATTAAAATTATTAAATTATGTATTAAATATATGACGTACAATTTGCTAAATAGTTTATATACATGTATGTAAAGATACCTGTTTTTGTAATGTTCTAATATATACTTATTAATACAAAATAATTTTGTTTAAATTTTAAGTAATTATTTATTTTTAATAAAATTTGTAAATATGTTTTTATAAATAATACTGGTATATAAAATTATACAAATTATATAAATATACATAAAAATGTTTACTATATTAAATATTAAATACATTTAATATATTGATTGTTCTTTACTAATAAAAAATAATTATAATTTTTAAGTAAGAAATATAGACTTATATTTTAATAAATATGTTTTAGAAAATAATTACAAATTATTACAACACATGCGTCTACTTTTTTATCTAATATTATATTATATAATTAACAATTTTCAACTGGTTGCAAAAAGTATTTGTTACTATTTGTAAAAAAAGAAATCTAAACAATTGCAATAATAAGCGTTGAATATCCTTCATGTTTGTTTTTAGTAAACTGTTTAAAAAAAATAATTTTTAAATTGTTTAAGTAATGGGATAAATAAACATTTTCTAAACAACATGCAGGTTTTTAAAGAAAAAAAATACTATATTAAACAAATACTCACCCTTTGTTTCATAATTAAGCAAAATTAAAAATTTTAGAAATTATGTTTAAACATATTGGCGGTCATCACACTAAGTTCTCCTGTTTATTATGAATTAACTATTTAAAAATTTATTTAGTGTATATTTATTTTATAAATTTAAATTATTAATAAATAATTGATTGTTACCTATGCATGTTCTATATATTAGTTCACTAGTTTTAAAATTGTTTTATTATTTAAATTATATAAACAATAAAACGTTTTTTTATATATAATTATTTTATTATTAGAAAAACCATTTTTTATTAATATTTAGCAAAGCATTAAACTTATACAACTTAAAAAACGACAACGTTTTATATTATTTAAAAATACTAAAACGACACAATTTAGTGTTCATTTTTATTCCATTAAATTAATTTTTTTTAAATAGTTTTTAGCCACGTTGTTTGTAATTTACTAACGTTTCTTTTATAATTTATATTTTTTTGTTTCAAACCATTTTTTTTAGATATTTAGAAGACAAACGTAACATTTTACTAATTAATTATTTTTTTTGTAATAATTTTATAAAGTAAACATTAATTAATTTTTCTTATAATGTAATTATTTAAAATGTGATCTTGCAAATTAATTTTTACAAGACCCTTAAGTTACGAAAAATAATAATTATAAACAATTGTATTAATTTTGTTTTTTTACGTTTATTGTACATAAAAAATATTATATTAATAAAGTCGGTATTATGTTAAGTAAAAATGCTGCTAAAGCTAAAATTAGATAAAAACCTGTAAACGACAAAATTATTTTAGCTAGATTCAACACCATATTTGCAAAAGTAACAATTGTGCAATTGAAGAGAACCAAAAAGATGTTTTTTATAATCAATTGCAAAATTTGTTAAATAATGTGCCAGAAAAATACATCAACATGTTGATCGGTGATGTCAATGCAAAATTAAACAAAAACAGATTTGGGTACTTCTCAATAGATGGACCACATGGTTATGTTGATAGCATATATAATAATGGTTATAGGTTGTTGACGGTAAACAGTCATTGTGGAATGATTGTTTGCTTACAAAAATATACACAAAACAACTTCGGTTTTTTTAAATAGAAAAACAACAAACAAAATTGATTACATTTGTATTACCACAAAATGGTAATTTTTATTACATAATGTACGTGCATATTGCGTTGCAAATCTTGGTTCTAATTACAATGTTGTTGTTAGAAAAATTTGTTTAAAAATAAAAACAATAAAAACCCTAAAAAAATACATTTATTTTTGTGTGAAAAAATTAAACAATCACATATTTTAAATCAATATTACAATTCCTTAAAAAAACATTTCAAAATCTGATAAAGGTAGAAAAGTCTGATGATTAATAGAAATTGTTTTATAATGCAATTACAGACTGTGCAGCAAATCTGCAAGGTAGAAAATGTTCCTCTACAAAAAAACAATGGATTTTATCAGTCTTATAAAATTTAATTAATCTTAGAAAGAAAACAAAATTAAAGAAAAATTAATCTAACAATCCTGTTATTTAAAAAATATTTAATGATACATTTTAAACTTTAGATAAACAGGTTTAAAAAACTGCCGCAAAAATAAAAATAATTGGCTAGAAAACAGATGCAAAAAAGCAGATAAGACAGCAGCAAAAAATGATTTTAAGACTGTATACAATTGTAAAACAATTGTCGGGAAATAGAAACAACACCAATATTTTAATTAAATAAACAGATGGTTGTTTACTTTTAACAAATTATAAGCAATCATTTAGGTAAATGGAACATTTTTAAAAATAATTTAATCAGCCTATGCCAAATACTTTTATAGATTTTGATAATGATAATGCTTTAAATGTAAATCAAAATTTGGAAATATGCATTAATGACAATTCTGTAACTGAAGTGATTTATGTAATTCAAAGTTTGAAAAACAATAAGGCAGGAGGAGTTAACAAAATAACTGCAGAAATGCTTAAACATAAAGGTAATGTTGTAGCAAATAAGCTTGCTCATTTATTTAAAGTTATATGGCATAATGAACAAGTTCCAAATAATTGGCGGTAAGTAGTAATTTTTTCCCTGCCCTAAAAAAGAAGTCTGAATGATTTCAATAATTGGCGCGGAATAAACTTATTATCTATTCCTGGTAAGATGTTTTGCAAAGTAATTTTAAATCGTATAAATAATGCGGTAGATAAACACCTATAAAACAACAAGCAGGTTTTTCGAAAGAAAGAAGCTGTACTAAACAAATACTCACCTTTTGTAACATTATTAAGCAAAGTCAAGAATTTCAGCAATTACTAACAATCAATTTTATTAATTTTATAAAAACTTTTGACAGTGTTCATTAAGCATATTTGTGGAAAATCGTTAAGTTTTACGGAACACCGTTAAAATATGTAAATATTATGAGTTTGTTATGCCAAAATTCAAATTGATGTGTTTGAACAAAAAGTGGTTATACTGCTATGTTCGAAATTGTCACAAAAGTACGTCAAAAATGTATTTTGTTACTGTTTTTGTTTATTTTTGGTAATTGATTTTATCATGACTTAATCCATAAATAGTTTGTTTTATGGTATTAAATGGAACCAAGGTAAATTAACAGATTTGGATTTTGCCAATAATATTGGTCTACTTAGTGAAACCCCAGAAATAATGCAAAATATAACAACAGGACTCAGTGATATCAGTTCTTGTATTAACGTACGGATTAATTGTTTAAAAACAAATGTGTTGTGCATAAAGTCAAACAATGTTTGTCTATTAAAATTAGTAGACAAAATATTAATAATGTTGATTCCTTTACATATCTGGGAAGCATCATTGATAAAAACAAACAAACCAAAATTAATGTTAAAGCCAGACCTGGTAAAGCAATGTCAGTTTTGAATAAATTCAAATCAATGTGGTCATGTTCTTCCATTTGCTTAAACAAAAAAGTTTGTTTGTACGCATCAATAGTCATTCTTGTAACAATATATGAGAGTAAAACGTAAAAATGTACGGACAAGATTGATAAGATAGTGAATGTTTTTTATCACCGGTGTATTAGTATATTAAAAATTACTTGGTGCAATCACATTTTAAATAATGAGATCGTAAAAAAAACTGACTTTTGTTTACTACATGACATTATTACAAAGAAACAAAAAAAATTAATTGGCTAAATTCTACGTTTACCGCCTAAAAAATTAGTAAGAACTGTTTTCGATAGACAATTGTAAATAATTAAAAAAAGGTTGGCAAACTAAATAAAATTTGGTTAAAAACTATTTAAAAACATTTAATTAAATTATCGTTGTAATTTTTTTAAATTGTCACGGGCGTATATTTGAATTTGGTAAATAGGGCATTTTTGCATAAATAATTATTTTAACTCACATTTTTTCTATTAGAATAGTTTTTTTTGTTAGGATTAAATGCTATTTTTTACTAGTGCATGTGTTTTGTGCGTCAAATTTGGTGCAGTTGTAGCATATTTATCCTTTGTTAGCTTAACCGTTCTACAAAAAGTTATATAAAAATAATGTTTACAAAGTCCGGTGGTTTGACATTTTCCCATTTAGTAAAAAGCGCATTTTTTAAAAACTTTTAAGTATAACTATATTTTATTTCCACTGTGGTTTTGTTTAACTACACAGTAATATAATTTATTGTTGGTATTTTTTTTAAAAACGTGAATGACAATTTTTACTTTCTTTTTAATTAGAATAACTGCGTCAAGTTCAATCTTCTGTAAAATAAACGCTATTGCAAAATAAGACAAGTAGGAAAATATGCCATAAATAGCGGTTAAAACTTACAATAACAGCATTAATAGAAACTAAACCAATAAAAAAACTTATTAGCATTTTTAGTTTACAAATAAAATATTTATTAATATTTGTAAATTATAGAATTACAGTTCCTTGCAACTTTTTAGGTTTTAGAATTCCAATTCTGCCAATCGTTAGAGTTAGAAGTTTAATACTGCTAATTCCAACTTATTATATTGTTTAAGGTTAATTGTTTGTTAATTGTTTGTCAATTGTTGGAACTAAAATTATTTAGTATTTTGCATTTAAAATTTAAAATTGTAATATTTTTAGTTTTTTGCATATTATAAAAAATTGTAACGTTTACAAATTTTATAATTAAACTAAAGATTTTAGTGTTGTTAAATATTTGGTTAATTAGTAATCAAATACATTTTTTTACATTATTACGTAAAAAAGCATGTATTTTATAAATTTTAGAAAAAACTTTTATTTAATTAAAGTTGTAAAAATAAGTCCAAAAACCAAATGATTTATAGTTAGAAAAAAATAAAAAATAAAATAGCCAACTTTGTTTTAGTTTTTGACAGTAGTTTAACAAATCTATATAAAATATATTCATAGCTTACAACGTTGTACATGCAAGTTGCTTTCTAAATAACATATTAAGTAGCGTTTTGTATTTAAAGGTGTAAATTAAACCTATGCCTAATTTTGGTATTTGTAAGTTTGTTATAGGTATTTAATCTTACATGTTTTGGTGATTTATTATATAATTAAAATTGTTATATGATGTTTTATATATTTTTGATGTGAGGTCAGTTTACTATAATATTTTCTCATTATAAAAGGGCGTCTATTAATCAAAAGGTATTCAGCAATCAAACACGATTAAACAATATTATTTTGTTAATTTTAATTTTAATTTTAATTTTTCTATTGTTTGTGCTTAAAATAATTTAACATTATTTAAAATTTGTTTAAACAAGTGTTACTTAATTTAGATTTTATTACGTGCTATTGTAACTGCAAAATTGGTAGAATTGTTAGATTTTGTTTAAAATGTCGGTACTGTGTCAATATGCAAACTAAAACTACGAAGTGATAGTACATTGCACAACAGTATTTTAAAATGTGCACGTTTTTTAACTTAAATTAATCTAGTATGTTAATTGATAATCATGCCCAAGATGTTCTAAAGATTTTTTTTCTTTAATACATATTAACATTTGTAGTTTAAAAATATATCGCTAACTTAACTTTGTATGTTGAAAATTTACGGTTTTTTGTCCAAAATCTGCTAATTGTTAAAATTTCATTTAGTGTTAAATATAAAAATTTACAAAATGTTAACTTGTGATAATGTGTCGATGTCAATATTTACTAATAGTTGGAATTAAGGTGATCCATTATCCTACATTTTAAATTTTAAAAAATGTTATATTTTTTATTTTTGTAAAAAATTATGCTTTTTAATTGTAAAAGTGTAAATTACAATACTGTAAAAACAAATATGTATTTATTGAACTAAATTCTAAAATAAGGTATATACAATGTTTTTTTAATTTAGTTAATTTTAGCTTATTAAACAAGTGCTAAATATAATTTAATGTGTTTTTGATTTACAAAAAAATAATTAAAACACTTTTATCATGGAATTATATATATTTGTATTGTAATATAATTTAATAAATGTAATATGTAATGTTATAGTGTTCAATAATATTACTTACATGTAAAAACTAATGTTTTTTGTTTATTGTAATTATTGTTTATTTTTGTTTATTTCGGTACATTAATTAAATTAAAAGATATTTACTATTTCTCATTTCATACACATTTTTACAAAAACTGTATATTCAATATTTAATTGTAATAATAATAATAATAATTAATATTATCACTATTATTTTAACTAATTAAATTAAAACTATTTTTTTATTAAGTGTTTCATTAAATATGAGCAGTTTTATTGTTAATATGTAGTTGTATAATTACAATTAATTTATTTGTTAACCACTAAAATAATATATATATATATATATATATATATAAACTATATTAAATTAACAAAAAATATATTTTGTACGTAATTTATGACAGTCGTAAAATTCTATTATATATATATATATATATATATATATATATATATATATTTATATATATATATATATTATTTAAACAAAATAACTTTAAAAAATTTAATATAAAATTTTTAAATGAATAATTTTTATTAAAACAGTTTTTGCATTTTTAACTGTACGTAGTTTAATGCCAATGTTTTAATTTAGCCAATTGCCGAGGTAAACGGTACAGCGCTCAATTTGCACGTCGATATACATAAATTGAATTTCATCATTGACACTAAAATGTATGTAAGTTGGCTTTTGCAAAAATGTCTACAGTTAAAATACTTTTTAAACATTTAAAACAAGCCAGATAAAATAAAAAGGATTTGAGTGCAATGACATTTAATTAACGCTTTAATTGTACAAAGGTACAAAAAAAACGTTATAATGTCAAACATCGGTAAAAAATAATAACTAACTATCAAAATACACTAAAATAGTCAAAAATCATTTTAAAAGTAAATATACAATTGTATTGTAGATAAAAAATATTTTAAACTGATTTTACCATTTATTAAAGTAAACAATTTAAACTCTGAAAAAGGGTACACTGTTTAATAATAATAATATCTTTTTAATAATCCTGGAATGTAAGTAATATTTTAAAAAATTTAAAAATTAATTTAACAATCCTTTTATTTAAAACAAAAATTATAATGTGTACATAATTTGAAATAAGCTAGTGTAAGATATATGCTGCTAAGATACGATTGATTAGTTAAACTAACACAAAAAATAATTGTAAGATTTTATATAAAATTGTAAAACAACTGTCGGATATTAAAAACAACACCAATGATTTAGTGATGCAAAATATCTTTACAAATTTTAATAATAATAAAAATATAAATGTAATTTAATAATTTGATTTATGTGTTAAAAACATTTATTTAGTAATTGTTGTAACATTATTGCCTTAACATGTTAACACATTTTTTACACAGTGTTACATAAGTATACAGACATTGTACATTAATTATCACATTTAAACATATTTTTTAAAAATAAACAATAAAGGCTAACATTATTGTTACACATAATACATTAATTTATAGACATTTTGCTTTAATGTAACTGTATATTTATTATTTTTATTTAGTAAACAGTGCAAAAAATTAGTAATTATACAAATTGTGTCATTTATAAAAAATATATAATTTAAATTTAAATATTTTTAAAAAAATTACAAACATTGACGATTGCACACTGTTATAAATTACTAACTTAAAATTATTTTTTTTAATAATTGTAGTGTATATATATATATATAATTACTTAAATATTAATATACAAGCAATACTGTAAAAAACAAAATATTAAACCAGTTCGATTAGGTTTTTTAACTAACACAATATGTAATTGAATTAATTAAATTACAAATAAATAATTTATTTACAATTTTTATTTTGTTTTTTATAGATGTTGTTAAAGAATTATTAATAATAATAATAAGCTTAACTATAATAATAATAATAATAATAATAATAATTGTAATAATTTTTATTGTAAATACTGTTTATTGGCTATAAGCAAAATTATAAATAAATGCACTAACACTTTTTAGTTTATTAAATACAATAAAATTGTACTTTAATGTAATAAAATAAATTGTACCTACAAAATTTATAGCAAAGCACTATTAGTATTATTATATTTATTTAAGTGATAAGTTTTAGTAGGTTTCTAAATTAAATGCACTGAACAATTGTTTATTTGGAATTAAAAATGTTTAACAACACATATATTTTTAATATTTTATTACACAAATAAATATTATCTAGTTTCAGGCTATTGCCTTAAACCGTTGTGCTACGGGTAAATAATCCGAAACGTAATTAATTCTTATTGTTTAGTGTTTTCAAATGACGTTACGTTATTACCGGTTTAGTAACTAGAAATTTAACATATATGTACTTGGATATTTCTAGATTTAGTAATCTATATATTATGGTTTGAATTCATTTATTAATGCGTATTTAAATGATTATATGTATTTTGAAATGCTATATTAGAATAATCAGATTTTTTAATGCTTTTAATGTTTATTACTTTAAATGTTTTACAAAAAACATTTTTTTTACCGTTAATTTTAAAAAATTTTTAAAATATCTTAATATTTGTCTTTGTATAAATTATTTTTTACCATTATTTTATTAAATAAAATTAATCAAAATAGAATTCAACAGAAATACGCTTTTGTTTTTAAAATCCCAATTTCAAGAATGTCCAAATTTAATTTTAAGCAGTTTTTCTAACACATTAAAACATATTGTTCAAAATAAACGTAAATTTTATCATAGTGGTATTTAAAAAACTTTGAAATTAAAGTTACCTAATAAGATATCCTTACCGCTACTATTGTTAATAAACTGAAGGTCAATAGTTAAAACAATGTTAATCTACGATCTCTCATGACAAACAAATTACATGTAAATAGCTGTGTGATATTAATCCAAGAATCATGGTTGAATATATATGCTGAGAATAATTTTATAAAACTTGATGAATTTTTTATGTTTTGACTTGATATAAAAAATTGCACTAAAAAACGTGGGCGAGGCCTTACTACATACATTAATAAAGAATAGTGTAATAATCCTAAATTTAAATTTAAATATTTGCAAAATAGAATTAAGTGTTTAATTGTCAACCGCAGAAATAAATATATGTCTCACTACAAAAATATTGACATTATAAATATTTACATAGCACCTTCCGCTGTACTGTGAAATTAATTATTTCTCAACCAACTAGTTGATTATCTTATCAGTGTTGTTAAAATACTTTAATCATATTAACTGGTAATTTTAATCATGCAAATACTAACATATTTAAACTAATGGGCCTTACTAATCTAGTTAATTTATTTACAAGATTTTAAAAGCAACTAGATTATATTTTTACAAATGCTCTCGATTATTTTTAGTAAAACAACATGCACCTCTTTTAACATCTGACTATTTAATAATTCGTCTACTTCTAAAAATATACTTAAAGCATTATTATTCAAAATATTTAAAGCCTATTTTTAAATCATTTATACATGTGCGCGATACATCGAATTCAAATGTAGCATTACTTAATTCCGCACTATTGGACATTAATAACATCAATTTTAACAATCTTAGCCTAAATTATAATATTGTACTTTTTATTGACCTATATTGACAAATATTGTCCAGTAGTTAAGGTTGAGATTACAAACAATAATATTTCTTTATTAAATCTTAAAAGACTTAGACAAAAAAAGGTAGCATATAAATTTAGTCAATATACTAAATTAAAAAACTTAAACAAGCAAATTAGACTGGAAATAAACAAACTTACTAACTATGATAATAATAATTTTTAATCAAACCGTGATTCACAATTTATTTGGAAAAATATTAACAAAATTTTTAACAAATCAAAAGCAAATCAATGTAAGATGGATTCTAACGAACTAAATGATTACTTTACTTCAATCAACTCAAATATATCAGAATTTAATTAATTAACTAAAAATTATTTAACACCTATCATTAACTTTAATATTCAAAAATTAATTAATAATTGTAAAACAAGCACATCACTTGGACCTAATAGAATAAGTTGCAATTTATTAAAACTCTGCATACCAGCAATTGCTCTATTATTATCTACAATAATAAACAAGTTTATTATGAATTGTGAAGTAGCTGATACTTAAAGTATCTCACGAATTACACTTATTCCAAAAGTTACTGTTCTATCAACAAATCTAAAACATTATCGCTCAATTGCGTGTATCTCAGTGTTTTTAAAATTAACTAAAAAAATAATACTTAACAACTTCAAACCTATATTGAACATAGATTATAGTTTTACAAATGCCCCCGATTGCTTTTTAATAAAACAACACGTACCTTTTTCAACATCTCACCATTCTATAATTTGTTTACTTCCAAAAATATACTCAAAGCATTATAATTCAAAATATTTGAAACTTATATTTCAATTATGTATACATGTGCGAGATACATCGAATTTAAATATAACATTACTTAAATCCGCATTATTGAACATTAATAACATCAATTTTAACAATCTTAACCTTAATTAACTGCTGTACTTTTTACTGACCTTATTAACACCTATATTAACAAATATTGTCTAGTAGTTAAGGTTGAGATAACAAACAATACTATTTTTCATTAAATCTTAAAGAAGACTTAGGTGAGAAAAAGAGGTAGCATATAAATCTAGTCAATACACTAAATGAAAAAACTTAAACAAGCAAATTAGACTAAAAATAAACAAATTTAATGGTGTGTAGTAACCCAATAATGTACTAAATATTGTTGTTGTTTCTTTATAATTATAGATACACCTCAGGAATAGTTATTGCGAGAAGGACGATAGAAGAATAACCGTGATATGTTTGTTTGAATGAACTGTTGTGTTTGTGGTTGGCGCGTGTTTAAAGGACTTTTTGGTACAGCTTCCGTTAAATACACACGTGACATCCCAGGGCTTACTGTTTTTATCACTTTGACTACTGGGAATTCATATCGTTACTGACTAATTGAGAGTATTTCTTATTATAGATTAGTCAGACTTTGTTATCGTTAAGATTATGAATTACTGAATATTAGGAAACATTTGAGCAATTCTACTAATCTTTAGACAACACGAGTCAGTATCCACAGGCAGTCTCCCAACTCGACAATTGTACGTTCAACAGCTAGAAGCATTACAACTATGCTCACAATTATTTTAATCAAACCAAGATTTACAATTTATTTAGAAAAATATTAACAACATTTTTTAACAAATCAAAAGCAAATTAATGTAACATAGATGCTAAAGAACTAAATAATTATTTTATTTCAAACAACTCAAATATATTTAAATTAAATCAATTAACTAAAAAGTATTTAACACCTATTTTTAACTTTAATAGTCTAAAATGAATTAACCGTTGTAAAACAAGCACATTACTTAAACGTAGTGGAATAAGTTGCAATTTATTAAAGCTCTGCATGTCAGCAATTGCTTCATTATTTTTTACAATAATAAACAAGTCTATTATGAATTGTGAAGTAACTGATACTTGGTGTATTTCACAAATCACACCTATTTCTAAAGTTTTTGTCCTATTAACAAATTCAGAACATTATCACCCAATGGCTTGCACCTCAGTGTTTTTTAATATTAACTAAAAAAATAATATTTAACAACATTAAGCTTATATTAAACATTAGTAATGATAATTATCAATTTGCATATAAAAATAATTATTATAGTGTATACTACATAGCAAGCCTTGTTTATTACATTACAGAATAGCTTGACAAAGGAAAATGTTTAATATATTGCATGTTTCTAGATTACAAATCTGCTTTCAATAGCATATCAAGAAAAAAATTACTTAAACGTTTTGAGCTACTTAAAACGCGCGCGATTTTTAATTAACGATAAGTTTATATGTTTTGCCTTTTTCTTTAATCAAATGCATTTTGCATATTTTTAAATGTATTTTTTGGTTTTTCTTACTATTTGTTTAGAAATACCATTGTTTCTATTATTGATAATTAATTTTTTGTTTTGTTTCTCGTTGCTTTTACATAAATAGACTCACACGCAAATTACTGTGGGTGTAGTAAACCTGTAAAAATTGGGATGCTATGTTCTTCATGCAATTTATAGTTTCATAAATGTTGTACGGGACTTTCAATAGCTAGTTACGCTTTTTACGCTCATTCTGATGAAGATTTTATCTGCAGGGAATGTTTGCATAAAAAATGCAAACCCATTAAAGAAATAGGAGTCTTGTTTGAGAATAAAGTGGATAACATCTATAAATATTTAGAAAATAATTGTAAGAACACTATAGTGCACAAGGAAATTTGTGTTTTTGCACAAAAATTTGATGCATCCACAATCGATATTAGGAATATTTATAACAAAAGAATTGAGTTAAAATCGCATATCTCTATGTTCGGTCCTGTTAATGCAGCTGCAAACTGTGCCTTAAAACTTTTTCAGGAAGAGATTCTAAACGTTTCTAAAGATATTGTTACTGAACAACAAAGAGCATGTATTATTATCATTAAGGGTATGCCCGACACAGTGACAAATTGTCACTAAATCATATCTGATATGTGTAAGAATTTTTTCTATCCTGCACCTTTAATTAAAATAAGTAGAATTTATTGTAAACTAGATCATTATGCCCCTCCGTTACTTGTCAGTTTTCTTTTACCTAAATATGTATTAGACATTTTTAAAGAGCTTCTTGGCTAGTATTAGAAGTTGCTTTCACCTTTCAACTTAAAATTTTTTAAAGATCTACCACCAGAAAAAGACCTAGCGATCTTTTTCCCTAGGTGCTCATTCCTAACAATATTAAATCCATCTAAAGTTCCAATAGTTGAGTTAACACTTTTAAAACTTGATATAATTAATCAAGTTTTTTCCACGCTTTGGCGTCAAATTTACGTCTTATTAAGATATTGACTAAGACAAAATTTACCATTACAAATAACTTCGTAGCACTCAAAAGTTGTATACACTAATGCATAGTCTTAGAAAATAAGTTGTCTGAGTTCAAGTGTCTGTACCTTTTACAAACCACATATCATTGGGGTTACAGAAACTTGGCTTACTGATGCAATTTTAGATAGTAAAATAAGCATTCATAGATATAATATTGTTAAAAGTGACTTGCATAGGATGAAATTGGAGGGTGTGTTTTTTATGTCAAAAACTCCCTACAGTTCTCTATTTTTAGACCAGTTTTAGGTAATACGTTAAAGGGGTATAATCTTCTGCATTTAGAGATTCCATTGGCCTCGGGAAAATTAGCTCTTTTTTTTATTTTGTATAGACCCCCCCTCTCTCTCAAAAGCCTTAGATAGATCTCTTGTAAAAGAACTTTCCTTTCTTACCTCCCTACCACATAAATACATTGTTTTAATGGGGGATTTTAATGCTCCCTCAATTAACTAAAATTTCCTTGAGGGGCCTCAACTATTCTTTAAACATAGTCTGCTAAATTTTAGTATCGAACACGGCCTCAAACAGCATGTCCGTTCTCTCACTAGATATAAAGCTAAATGCAATTTACTTTGTCTAGACCTGGTCTTTACTAATATTCCATCTTTAGTAGACTCTATCAAGTTTCTCTCTTCATTGGGAAGGAGTGATCACTCAGTCCTATCTTTCTCAGTTTTTTCCCCACGCCTATCACTAAATTGCAAAAAGGAAACATACCCTCTCCTGATTTTGAAAAGGCTATTTTAAGAATTTACGCGAGTTTCTCTATAATACCAATTGGAATCTACTAGGTTTTGATAATGTAAATGCCTATGCTCACACATAACAGACATAATTAGTCGTGGCATTAGGTTATTCGTTCTCTTCAAAATTCAAGCCTCACACAAAAAACTATTTTCCAGCCGTATTAAGAGGTTAATCCAGAGTAGGAACACGGCATTTACTAAGTAAAAAACTAATAATTTACCTTGTTTCCATTACAAATATATCGATATTTAAAATCAAGTTGTGGCAGCTATTAAAAGGTTTAAAGCTATAAAACTTAACACATTATTACATAGAGCCAAAAATAATTAAAAAATTTTATTTAATTTTATTAAAAAGAAACGATGTTCGGAAATTATTTTTCCTAATATTAAAGACAGTAATGGTAAAGTACTATCAGCTAAATGCTCGTGTGAAGCTTTTAAGGAATACTTTAAGTTAGTTTTTTGTACTAGAGAGTTGGTTGCCAGCTGTTCTACCAATCCTTCTACTTATTTTGGTAATTTTAATATTACTAAGGATATAATTTGTAAGCAATTTAAGCATCTAAAATCTAATTTATGCGGGTTTGATGGGATTTACCCTAGAATTCTTAGGAAGTGTGCCAGATATGTAACAATTTTCATCATTTATTTAATGTATCCATTCTTAGTGGGTAGTCACCAGATGTGCAGGAAATAGTCTACATTAGGCCAATTCATAAACAGGCAGCAGATATGGCCCTGATAGTTACAAGCCGATTAGCATTCTGCCTGCACCTAGTAAAGTAATAGAGACTAATCAAAGGATATTTAATAGACTATCTACTGGATAAGAATTTAATAAATCCTGCTCAGCATAGATTTATCCCTTCCCGTTTATGTCTAACCAACCTATTAGAATTCGCAAACGGGCTAACTAGGTATTTAGAACAACACTCAAGTATGGAAGCCGTCTACTTCGATTTCTCCAAAGCTTTTGATAAAATTCCGCATTTCCTCCTAATAGCAAAGTTAAAGGCTTTTAACATAGGTAATCCTTTATTAAATTAGATTAGTGATTTTCTGAAGGATCGATATTTCAAAGTTAGGCTCGGCAACGCGTTATCTACCTAGTGCAAAATAACATCAGGTGTGCCACAAGGGTCAGTCCTAGGTCCTTAACTTTTTATATTGTTTGTCAAGGACCTATCTGCGAAAGTTCAATCAAACATTTTGTTGTACGCGGATGATGTTAAAATCTGGGACACAAACCCGAAACTTTTGCAACAAGATGTTAATAATATCTATCTGTGGTCGGTTAAAAATAGGTTTTTTTTAAATTTAGAAAAATGCAAACATATAACTTTTGGACGACCTTTGGGGGTAGCCTTTATGATTTGGGATAAGCCTATTACAACAATAAAAATAGTTAAAGATCTGGCGGTTACATTTACGTCATCCTTAGTTTTTTTATTACATTATAAATTAGCGACCTAAAAATGCTTCAGTCTGATTAAGTTTTTCAAACGAAATTTAGGCAAAATTCTGATAAATAGCCTTTGACTATTATTTATGTTATATATAAGGCCACATTTAGAATATTGTATCCAAGTAACTGTCCCATTCCTGAAAAGTGACATATATCAACTAGAAAGAGTCCAAAAGTTGCTCTTCAGACTCCCTCACGAGTTTAGTTTTAAATCATATCCTAAACGTCTACAAAAATTAAAATTATTCCTTTTAGGAGATAGGAGACTCCGAGGTTACTTAATCTTAATATATCAGTTATTCACCAGCAATAGGATCACGCATTTTTTAAATGTTAATAATGGTAACCTTAGGGGACATTGTTGGAAGAATCACCAACCTAGAGCCCTCACTAGTGTTAGACTAAATCATTTCACACACAAATCCATTACAGAATGGAATAAGCTTCCAAGTCATGTAATTAATTTTAATTCCTTAGGGTTAATTAAGATAAATTATAACAAGCACAAACTCTCTAATTTTATTTAATTTTTAATTTATTTTTTCACTCTTCTCCACCATATTTTTGTTATTTCTTTTCACAATTATTTATTTTTTTTGTCCCAGCTTTTTCCTCCCGCTTTATTCTCCCCGATTTTAAATTTTTAGATACTTTGAGAACCGAGGATTAAAAGGATAAAATCCAACGCACCTTGTGTACCGTCCTGATCCTGAACCAAATTTTAAACTGGTTACAAAACTATTTTTTTAAAAACAATATACATCAATTGGTCGTAAAAAAATCAGAGTTAACAAAAAATAATAATGGAGTTCCACAAAATGCAGTACTATCTCCGTTTTTATTTTTATTGTTTGTAGATCCGTTGCTAGTGCCAAAGCCATCATTTTTGTCTAAATTTGCAGATGATATGATATTGTGCACAAATATTTTTTTAAACAATAATGCAAACAATTTTGAAAATTTTATTAAAAAAATTTAAAAATGGTCTACTAACTTTGAACTCAATTTAAATCTATCAAAATGCAAAATTATTAAATTTACAACAAGGCGTCCAAGAAAAACAATAGAATTAAACAGAACATTCAAGTTAAATCAAACAAATATATGCACATGTAACAAAATTAAATATTTTGCTGTAAACATAAATGCCATGCTTATTTAGTGTGATCATTTATAGTATTTATTTTTAAAATTTAAATCCTTAAGCTAATATATTAGAAGATAAAAAAAACCAAATGTTAACAATTATATTACTAAATTGTTTATTACATTAGGTTTCTACCGTTTGATATTATATTGCTCACTCATACTTTTTCCTGGTTTATTAAAACAGGATTACGTTATTTTGAAAAATGCATATTATTTGTATTAAAATCTGCAGAAATCAAATAATTTATCTTATTGAATGATATTATTGAGAAACAATTTAAATCTTGTATGCAATTAGCATCAAGGATTCAAAATAATAACAATCAGCCGCTACATGCAGTTTTTAACAATATTAAAACTTCTGGAAAAACAAGAAAAACTTACCTGCACATAAAAGCCAATACTAATTAATACAAAAAATTATGTCTGCCCTTCTTATTCAGAGTATTAACCAATTCAGAATCAAGCAAAATTGAATTACTATGAAACCTAAAAAAGTAGGAATTCTTCCACCTACGCATTCATTTAAACTAATTTGGACATTTTGCGGTACACGTGTGCCTTATAATGACTTATTCTATCTATAGCAATTTTAAATATTTTTTTTTAAAATTACATGCCTACCATATAGACTATATTAATATTTATTAACACATGACATTTTATTTCATTTTGATCCCATTATTTGTACTACTATTTTTTATATTAATAATAAAAACGTATTTTATGCTAAATGCATCTCTAGTAAAATATTAAAGCTTAATAATAATAATAATAATAATAATAGACATTTTAGCTAAGTCGAACGTGGGCCAGTATTTTAATGTCGGATGTAGGATTTGAATCCGTGCCTACCGAGGTTCACATTTGAGCGCTAAACCGCTAGATCACTCTGGCACTTAAATAATACTTTTTAGTAAGTTTTTAATTTAATCAGATGCATTGTACAGATGTTTCATCCTTATTTTGAGTTATCAACAGCGCATACTTTATATGTTTTGCACACACATGGATTTAAAGTTACGGTGTATCAGGTGTCAGACAAGCTTTTATCTTTAAAAAACAATATTATTATAATTTTTTTAAATAAATAATTCTTTAAAAATGCATTAATAAAAACAGTATTATGTTTAAAAATAGTAATACTAAATTTAAAAATTATTTTTAATAATTATTATTATCAATACTGTTTACTAGCTATAAATAAAAATAAATATAAATTTTAATTAATTATTTTGGTTTTAAAATAACCAAGTATAATAAAACATTATTTTAATTTAAAATAATAATTTATTTTTTTACAATAAAAATAATAATATTGTTTTACTATTTTAATAGCAATGCAATTTTGTAAATATTAATAGCCTAATGCTCTATATATATATATATATATATATATATATCAATAGAAACAGCAACGTGTAATATAATTGAAAATGTAATACAATATAAATAATAATAAATACTATGTACCGTCTGTAGAAAAAAGTCAATATATATATTTAATTTTTTTTACATAATTATGTAAAATAAAATTTAACTATACTATTATATAATAATTTTTATCAAAAAATTGTATTTTTGTTTTAACCTCAATGTTGTCGTTAATAATAAAAGTTTGTTATTACGCACAAATTAAATATTAAAATAAAAATAATTTCTTTATTTAAGAACGTAATACAATTAATTAATAAAAAATAATAAATAGAATATTAAATTTTAAATAAAAAAATAATAGTAAACATAAAAGAAATTATATGAAATATTTATTTGTATAAATATATATTTATATAATTGCATCATATGTTTTAGGCAAATAGATTTTAATAAAATGAAATTTATTAAACAATTATAAAAATATTACAAACATTGCAATTTAAAAATTTATATTACCGTAGCTAGTTAAGTATTTGCTTAAAATTTTGATCTGTTTACGGCCATAAATTTTTACTTGAAAATACTGTTAAAAACATACATCTATTTAATGAATAATGAATATCTTAAACTTTTTTTTTAATTTACAAATATAATAAACATAACTGGTTGCAAAATATACATTACTAATATTTAATATACATTTAAAATTAATTAAAATTATATTTTTAACTAAATATAGGAACTGATAATTTGCCCACCTTTAATAAATTGTAACTAAACAAATATACGCTTAAATATATAGTGTACAAAATTTTGTTTATTTTACTTTTTAATAAATATATATACAATATTAAACAAAAAAATATAGTTAAACGTTGTTTATTAGAACATTTAATTATAGCCAATACAATTTTAAAAACAATAATTTTTAACATACTGTAATATTACTTTATATTTTGTACAAAAAAATTATTTTTATTATTAAGTCTATTAAAGTTAAACAAATTTAATTTTAAAATAAATCATTTTGCTATATATATTGTTAACAATTATATGCAATTCTTTAATAAAATAATTATTGTTTTTTAATAATAAATGTAATTATTATTATTATTTATTATACAATACACAAAAAAGTAAATAAACATACAAAAAAATAAAAATATATATTTAATTATTAAGATTTTTGTGATTTCAACCGGACAAAATAATTTGACGTTGGTTATAATAAAGAATATTTTATTTCTAAAAATGCATCTTTTTTTGTTTTCAATTTTTATTTAGTAAAAAAACGTTTATTTATTTATTAGTGTTTTTTATATTTAAACAAATCAATAAACATTTAAGAAATACAGTGTTTTACATAATGATTATTAATTTTACTTTTCAAGATGTATAAATCGCTAAATTAAGAAACAGATAATAAATAAAACATTAAAAAATATTGTGTACTGAAACACAATTAAAGAAAGCAATATATTATTAAACTTTAATAACAATTACCAAATGTTTTATTATTTATTTTGTAGAAAAACTGATTCTCTTTAAGTTCTCTTTGAGTTTTAAAACAGTGTAATTTGTTTTACTATTCATTATTAAACAAATAAAATTGTATATTTTTAATTTTATTTTATAATATTTTATTATATATTACTATTATTAAAAATATTTTATTTCTGTCTTCTAATATTTCTAGAACTGAAAATAATTTTATAAAGTTAAAAATATATATTACTATTATTAACTGATTATTAGGCACTCCTAACAATGACATTTAAATAAAAATAATACATTATTATTACATTATTATTATTATTATTATTATTAAGCTTTAATATCTTACTAAAGATACATTCAGCGTAAAATACATTTTTACCATCAATATATAAAAAATAACAAAATTTTAAGAAGTAGTAGTACAAATAATGTGAGCAAAATGAAATAGAATGTCATGTGTTAATGAATATAAATATACTCAATAAAGTAAATATGTGATTTAAAAATAATTCAAAATTACTATACTTTGAATGAGTTATTATAAGGCACAGTTGTTGTATTAAGCTATAGGATGTCCCAATTAGTTTAAATAAATGAGTAGGTGGAATAATTCCTACTTTGATAGGTTTGTTAGAAGTTCAATTTTATTTGAATCTGGATTGGTTAATATTCTGGATAATTATGGCAGACATGAGTTTTTGTATTGTTTAGTCTTGGCTTTCATGTGCTGGTAGGTTCTCTTTGTTCTTCCAGAAGCCTTAGATTTGTTTAAAGTTGTATGTAGTGGGTGAGTGTTATTACCTTCAATCTTTGATGCTAATTGTACATAGGATTTAAAATGTTTATTAACAATATCATTCAATAATATAGAATATTTGATTGCTGTAGATTTTGATACCAATGATATGCATGTTTTTAAAACAACATAATCTTGTTTTAATAAACCAGGAAAAATATATGGGTGAGCAATGTAATATCAAAAAATAAAAGCATGATGTAATGAACAATTTGATAATATAATTGTTAACATTTAGTTTTTTAAATCTTATTATATAGTAACATAAGGATTTGGTTTTAAAAAAAATATGCTTTACATAATCACACCAGGTAAGTATGCTATTTATGTGTACACCAAAATATTTGATTTTGTTACAAGTGCATATATTTGTTTGATTTAACTTCAATGTTCTGTTTAATTCCATTGTTTCTTTTGGACGCTTTGTTGTAAATTTAGTAAACTTGCATTTTAATGGATTTAAATAGAGATCAAAGTTAGTAGACCGTTTTTCAATTTTATTAATAAAATTGTTTATATTGTTTTGATTATTGTTAAAAAAAACCTTTGTGCACAATACCATATCATCAGCAAATTTAAACAAAATGATGGCTTCGGCACTATCAATGGATTTACGCACAGTAAAAATAAAAACGGGGATAGTACTGCACCTTGTGGAACGCCATTATTATTTTCTGTTGACTCTGATGTATTACAACAAATGTGTGCATATTGTTTTCTTGATGAGAAATAATTTTGTAGCCAGTTTAAAATGTGGTTGAGCGTATCAAGTAGCTCAAGACGTTTAATTAATGTTTCTCTTGATATGCTATTGAAAACAGATTTAAACAAGGCTACACAGTAGAATAATTATTTTTATATGCAAATTGATAATGATCATTATTAATGTTTAATATAGGCTTGAGGTCGTTAAGTATTATTTGCTTAGTTAATTTTAAATACACTGAGGTGCAAGCAATTGAACGATAATGTTCTGAATTTGTTGGGAGAGAAATTTTTGGAATAGGTGTGATTCGTGAGATACGCCAAGTATTATATACTTCACAATTTATAATATACTTGTTTATTATTGTAGAAAAGGATGGAACAATTGCTGGCATGCAGAGCTTTAATAAATAACAACGTATTCTGTTACGTCTAAGTAATGTGCTTTTTTTACAACTGTTAATTAATTTTTGAATATTAAAATTAATGATAGATGTTGAATAATGTTTATTTAATTGATTAAATTCTGATATATTTGAATTGTTTGAAGTAAAGTAATCATTTAGTTTTTTAGCATTTATCTTACATTAATTTGCTTTTGATTCGTTAAAAAATTTGTTAATATTTTTCCAAATAAATTGTGAATCACGGTTTAATTGAAAATAATTATTAGCATAGTAATTAAGTTTGTTTATTTCCAGTCAAATTTGCTTGTTTAAGTTCTTTAATTTAGTATATTGACTAGATTTATATGCTACCTCTTTTCTCGTCTAAGCCTTTTAAGATTTAATGAAGAAATATTATTGTTTGTAATCTCAACCTTAACTACTGGACAATATTTGTTAATATAGGTGTTAATAAGGTCAGTAAAAAGTACAGTAGCATCATTAAAGGCTAAGATTGTTAAAATTGATGTTATTATTAATAGTGCGGATTAAGTAATAATGCTACATTTGAATTCGATGTATCTCGCATGTATGAATGATTTAAAAATAGGCTTTAAATATTTAGAATGATAATGCTTCGAGTATATTTTTGGAAATAGACAAATTATTGAATGATCAGATGTGGAAAGAGGTGCGTGTTGTTTTACTGAAAAATAATCGGGGGCATTTGTAAAAATATAATCTAGTAGTTTTTGAAGTCTTGTAGAAAAATTAACTAGATTAGTAAGGCCCATTATTTGAATATGTTAGTATTTGCATGATTGAAATTACCAGCTAATATGATTAAAGTATTTTTATTAACATTGATAAGGTAATCAACTAGTTGGTCGTAGAAATAATTAATTTCCACAGTGCTAGTAGAATGTGCTATGTAAATATTAATAATGTCAATATTTTTGTAGTGAGACATGTATTTATTTCTGCAGTTGACGATTAAGCACTTAATTTCAGTTTGCGTATATTCAAATTTAGATTTAGGATTATTACAGCATTTTTTATCAATGTATGTGATAAGGCCTCCCCCAAGTTTCTTAGTGCAATTTTTTCGATCTAGTCGAAATATGAAAAATCCATCAAGTTCTATAAGATTATTCTCAACATATATGTTCAACCATGATTATTGGATTAATATCACACAGCTATTTATATGTCATTTGTTTGTCATAAAAAATCGTAGATTAAAAATTTTATTAAGTATTGACCTGCAGTTAAATGACAGCAGTAGCGGTAAGGACATCTCATTAGGTACAATAATTTCAAAGCTTTTTGAAAACCATTATGATAAACTTTACGTTTACTTTGAACAATTGTATGTTTTTGTGTGTTAGAAAAACTGCTTGAAATTAATTTGGACATTGTTGAGATTAGTTTTAGGGACAAAAAAGCGTATTTCTGTTGAATTTTATTCCTGATTGATTCCATTTAATAAAAAAACGATAAAAAATTAATTTATATAAAGAAAAATATAAGATATTTAAAAAAAGTAAAAAAAAATTAACGGTAAAAAGTATTTAATTCCGGTGTTATGGAAACGTAGCATAACCATTCGAGAGCCCGCCATTAAATTATATTGATGTTTTTTATTTATTAGTTGTATCACAACAATTTTAGTTATTTATTTTATTATAATTTTAGCAAATTATTTGCATTAAAAATAACAAAATACCACAAGCATTTGTTAAGTTAAAAACAAATATGTATTTAAATTTATGTTTAGCGTATTTACAAAGGAAACCATCAATTATCCACAAAGTTTAAAGTAAACTTTACGTAAGGCTATGTAAATAAAAATATACTTTTTTGCCTAAATAATTACTGTTGTTTGTAATTTGACCATTTCAGTTTTATGACCTTTTATTAACCTGTTTCCAGGATATTGATTTAGTAGTCATGCTCATACATACATTATATAAATTGTTATATTTTTACACAATTAAATATAGGACGTTTTCTAAAGTAATATTAAAAGCATGTTTAAGCAAATTCTATTGTATAACTTTTAAATATACGTTGATTGTTTTTTAGCATATTTGTTTTAATTTAATTTAATTTATTTATTTAATCTTGGATTAGTGTTACATAGTTCTAATTGTACTGTATTTTTGCAGTTGTACATACATTTTTTGTGCTAAAACTACTTTTACTAAACTATTTAAACCAATAACCATAAATAATAATACATTATTAATATTATAATTTTAAGTTTTTTTATATATTGTAAGTAAACATTTATAGTAAATATTTATACAAATTTGCAAATGGATATTTGAAGTCAATTATAAAATTTGACGAATTTTGTTAACATTACAACTAGTGTGATTAAAAAAAAATATTTAATTTTTATTTATTAAAAGTTTGTTAGTACTAATCTTATTATTTAAATGTAACAGTTTTTATTATTTATTAATTTTGTTTAATTTGCTTTTACAAAAAAATGCAATTTACAAATTTATTCAATATGCAATTTTATAATTAAAAAAGAAATATAAAAAAAACAATTAATAAATACATTTATTTTAAATATGTAGCGGCATAAAATGAAGTGTCAAATAACAAATAATTTGTTTTTATTATACAATATAAAACACTTTTTTTTTACTGCAAAAAAAATTATCTGAACACAGAAAAGTTATATATATATTATATATATATATATATATATATATATATATATATATATATATAATAGTAATCGGACGATTCTGAAAATTTATTTTATAATATTTAAATACAACAATTATTTTATATTAATTTAATTTAAATGTAGTCAATATTAAAATTAAAATAAATTGTTTTTAAAATATTTTGTACAAATAAATTATCTTACATGTAGTAAAGTTATATGCAATTAATGTTTAGTAATAGCATAAAGATTTATAATAATCAAAAAAGCAGTAGTATGTTTTAAATAAACTATATTATTCTAGTTAAAAATAATTTACCTACGTCAAGAATACAAAAATTTATAAGCAATAATATGATATCTTATAATTAATTTAAATTATATATAATTATATAACTCAACCCAGTTTAAACAAAAATAATTTAATCTATCCAGCAGCAGTTTAAGTAAAGAGTTTAGCAAAGTTTTAGATACCTAGTCTCCAAAAAAATATATTGTTACAGCAACAATAAATGGACGCCATTCCTGCAGTTAACAACAAACAATTAATATTACATATCAGAATAACAAAAAAACACAAATGACAGGGTAAAGTAAAAAACTAAAATAAAACTCAATCTTTGATCAACAATATTTTAATGCAAAAAGATTATTTTTAGCAAAAATGGTTATACTATTGCCCAATGCTCATTTTGTAAATGAAAAGAGGGTTTAATATATATATATATATATATATTGATATATATATATATATATATATATATATATATATATATATATATATATACATATACAAATATACTTTCAAACATTTACTTTTTATTTTAATTATTATAATTTTAATTTTATAAATATTGTTTAATGTTGCGTGGTTTACTAAACAATACATAGTTGTAATTTTGGCATATACTATTAAAGTATTATTTAATTTATTATTTTATATTTATATTGTAAAATGTAATTATATTTATATGTGCATATATATATACATATATAAAGTATGTAATGAAAAAAATAAATATACATTAGTTTTAATTTTTCTTTTTATTAAACAAAAATATTATATATCATAGTTTTAAGTGTATTGTTATTTATATACATACATTTTTTATTTTAAAAAAAGTGGTTTATACACTGATTTATATTTTACAATAACCATTGATTTTAAAACACAGGGGTAAAATTATTACAGGCCTTACTATAAATAACAAAAACATATTCCGCAGTTATTATTTCAATTGTTTAAATACAATAAAATCGAGTTTTCGCAGCTGATCAATTTTAAAAAAAATTTTGTTATAACGGAGAGTGTTATTTTTATTTATTTTATGTTCGCTAATTGAAAAGTTTTACAAAATAATTACACCATTATTTACATTTTATAAAAAACGAACATGGGCCCGTATTTTAGTGCCTTAATAAGTTTGACTTTATGCATTCAGAAATTACAATTGTAAGCACAATTGTAATATAAATATATATATATATATATATATATATATATATAATATATATATATATATATAACCATTTAGTTTGCATTAATGCAATATATTATAAAATTATGTTAGATTTATATTAAATTATTTGGAAAAATGTACATTTTGCATTTTAGAAAATTTATAATGTATTAATATGATAACTGCATTTAACAATTATAATAAAAATTATATAAGCTGTAGTTTTTTTTAATTTTTTTGTAAATAAATATATGTAACATATATAAAAAATACAAAAACTAAATTAGTGGAATAAAATATATTTACCTATTAGTATAAAGCACTTTTTAGTTTAAAAATAAACATGGAACTATTAAATAAGAATTACAGCAAGGCACATTACTAATTACTCATAATTTAAAAAGACATCACATTTTGAACATATTTATATAATGTGTTACATGTTTTGTTTTATTAATAATACGACTTTGTAATTGCATATTTTTATGTAGTTCTTATTCAAACAATTTCTGTCTATTAATTATTATTTTACTATGTCATGTAAATCTTTAACAAGTCTCGAGGAACCATATTTAAAAACATATAGAGGAATTATGTCAAATCCGGCAACGTTCCTAGTTTTGAGTTTACTGCATATGTGCATAATATCATCAACAATTGAGGGTTCTACAGAGATTAAATAAATTGCCGGAGGAATTGGGTCAAAATTAAAATTATCTTGCAGTCAGCCAGTTGTAATTTTAAAATAGTTTAAAATTTGGTTAAAATAATGTAACCAGTTGTCGTTTAAAATGTCAGACGATCCAATTGTAACAAAGTTACCACAACAAAATTGTTTCAATTTTTTGTATATTTTCCAGCAATCATTATGGCAAGCAGAAACTTCTAGCTTATTTGCTACAAAATCCCAGTGTTTTTGTTTATCCTCCTCATAATTTTTTTAAAATGTTGCACAAAATGGTTTAGTTTTGTTTTTTCTTGTAGATATATTTGCTTGTGTATAGAGATATCGAGAATTGGCGGACAACCAGTTTGGTTCTTTAAAATTAGTTAAACAAGAGAGCACTAAACTAGCTAAATTAATTTTTTGTTTTAAAATGTTCTTTTATTGATTTACTTTTATACTAAAACTAGAAACAGCTAAAGCTGATAAGTAGGTTTTGGAAAACTTATCAACATAGTCACTGAGTGTTAGTAAAAAATAATATGGGGCATGCATTTTAGGGCTAGCCTTTGTCATTCTAAGATGTAGACAAAATAAACATAAAATAAGCATATGATTGGTGTCATTATTGCTTCCTGTTTGGTAACTTTTGTATATGCGGGAATTTTTTACTGCATTAAACCAGCGTTTGTTAACCAAAACGTAATTAATTTGGGAAGAGTATCTACCGCAGTTTTGTGGGGTGTTGGAAAAATGAAAACCATATTGCACCAAGCAGCGAATTTATTTAATTTTTTTCCGCTCTTACATTCTTTGCGCAATTTTCTCCAAGAGCTAATTCTGGAACTTTTGATATTGTCCTTGCAAACTCTGTTATTAAAATCTTTTCTAATAACGATTATTTGGAATACGATTTTAAACCGAGAGTCTAAATTTTCTAGTTGTTCGTAAAATTTATTTATTTATTTTTTACTATGATTATTAGTTAAAACATAAACATTGATAACGGTTATTGAATAATTAAATATTTTAGAACGCGCAAACGCTAATCGTGTAAACATGCCCTTTTAGTCAATTAACGCACCAAAAGCTGTTAAAAATAGACAAAAAGCGACTCCGTGGTGAGCTGGGTTTAATGCACAAAATGATGGGAGAAATAATGCAACAGACTGGGAAGCTGTATAATGACAAAACTGATTCAAAAACAAGCAATGCCAATTTTATAACGACTTAGTTCTGCGACAGTACATGTTTGAGTTAAGAAAAATGACAGTGATCGTACGTTCCATGTTTCTATGCGGAATGTATTTTGGATGCTAATTACATTTTGGGAGGTAAAAAAACCTATCGACTAGAAAATTGCTTTTTTGCATTAACGCCAGTGTCTATAAGAAGTAACAAAGCAATCTTTTTTGGGAGACAAGAAGAATGACGCCGGTTGATAGATTTATGGGAGCCATCAGAGGCTGACAGTTAAGAAGAGTGACATTCTGTTAACTCTTTTATGCAAACCCGTCAACTTCGGTCCTTCCCCAGATGCGTTTAGGATATTAAATGTCCTGGGTGTCTCGACTGCTGATTCCATCACATATTTTTTGTTTAAACAAAGTTTCATGATTGTTTGCACAGAATAAAAACCTAAAGCCTGATTTTCTGTCAGGGTTAACTTTTTTAGTCTTGCCGGCTGCATATGGTAAACAAATACCTTAAGATTCTTTTTTTGTATCTAGGGTGTATGCTAACACCCTTTTACTGAGCAGGAGTCCAGTAAGAACAGATATACTGCTGTGGACTCGGTCCCTGTTTTTATTAATTTAGAATGCCTACAAGCCTACAGGCACCTAATCCTAAATGCACCACGTGCAGGAATAACAGTCAGGAGTATCACCATTATTGGAGTTTGAGACTTTATATGCATTATTTAAATTCTCAGAATTATTAAGCATTTTAAATCCTCAGGATTATTTAGCATTACTACACGCTTTACCACAAACAAACAATAATTTGTGTTACTTACTTAAATTGTACAAATTAAAAAAAAATGATAACTACTTCTTGTAACCCATCAGTTAAAACTTGATTAATATGCTATATATAATATTAAATAAATAAGCAAACTTATGTGATACAATATAAACTAAAATTTAAAATATTTTTTTAGTTATCTTGTTATGTATTTCCGTTTTATTTTTTTAACATTTAAATTATTAAATTACTATATCTACAGAAATGTCAACAATACGTATATCGGTATTTTAAATCGCATTTGTATCTGTATTGTTATCAAAATGTATAAAGATATATAACATTACCGAATTAAGTACATCTTTAAAATACTCTGCCTATTTGTTTTATTGTTTTATTAACAAACAATAAACAATAATATCATGTTTTTGTTAAAATATCTTACTCCCTACATTTGTTTTACAATTTTATTCAAATTCTTAAAAGTATTTATTGCGACAACTATGTTTTTATTTCCATATCTTTTTTCTCACTAGTCATTTTTATCTTTAATGTAAATTTTAACGTTTTATCTAATATTTTAAACTTATTGTTAAACATTTTTTTTAAAAACAAGACTGTTTATTAAATTTTTAATTATAATTTTGTTTAAAATTAAGTAGATTAAAGAAAACTGATAACATTATTTTGTTATTGTAATTCAATATATTTTACTATGTACATTTATTATAAAGTTTGTAATTTCTGTTTAAACAGCTGCCGTTAATCAATAAATGTACTTATTTTCAGGATTTAACAATGTCTATATTAAAAAAATTGTACAATTGGCTTAAAATGTTGACCTGTTTACACTATTTACATACAAATATAAGCAAATTTTATATGGTTTTTTATTTTTGTTTGTGCATGACAAAAATCATTTAAAGCACGCCTAAAAAAATATTTTTTTATAATTTTTATACAGCAAAACAAATATTTACAAATAGTTTAATATCTAAAATTAATATAATCAACAATGTATCTATGCTATCTGGACAAATTATTTTACACATTTTTTTTAAAAACATATCGTCACTACAACCCTCACAACAGTTACTGCAAAAAAGTGATTATTTAACTAAAACCTCTCTAGTATCTACATAGCATACAAGAGAAACGTCACTTTAAT
>JAKXYG010000883.1:0-19498 GCA_025895645.1 Cardicola forsteri | reverse complement strand
TTCCCTTAAGAGATAGGAGGTTTTTGTGTGATCCTATTTTAGTATATCAATATTTAACATGTGGCTCCTTCCCACCTTTCTTTCCATTAACTAAGAACCCCCTGTAAAAGTCATAATCTCAAATTGAATAAATTCAGAGTGCAGTCCAAGTTGAGACTCCACTTCTTGCAATTTAATAATTCGATTCAATGTTAATTCAAAAATGTTAGCAGCTTCATTTTGTTTCCTAATGTGACAATTCGACTTAATCTTATGTTTTTTTATATAAATAATATATAATTATTATTATTTAGTGCATCTGTCAATGTTATTATTAATTTTAACTCTAAAATAAATAAAATTGAGTTAATTGACAAATATCAATAATGATCAGACTCCTGATTACTCTTTGTACTGAACCGCTTATACCTTCAAAGATTTAATCCGTCCACATTAACTAGATCAAAAGAAGACGAACAACGGAAGAACGTTTATTGGTTGAAACTCACGGTTACGTATACAAATCAAAAGTGAAACTAAAGATAACTTCTAGCAAACTCGATACATTAGAACAAAAAATAGACAAACAAGAATAACAATAAAAATGATAATAAAATGAATTGTTATAACCACAAAAAATTAATTAAATTATTTGGCTCATTTTTATTTATAAGTTTTACCCACTACATCAGTCCTCTCGTAGAAAACAAATCACCGGTAATGATTTCGCATTGCAGATAATCAGAAAACCAAACGTTTCGTTTTCGTGCTCTTCTAAATTTGTTATTTGCAGCGTGTTGATTTGTACTGTGAGAATTAGCTTTAATCTCCTTTTCGATCTACGACGTTCAAAGACTGGGAAACTGTCACTTTTAGACGATTGATACTAATGCTTTCTCTTTTGTCACTTCGTAAGACTGTAAAGATTTTATCCCCTCTTGCAATTACTTTGAAGTGTCCGTTATATGCTGGTTGTAGTGGCTTTTCAATACCTTCTACTCGGGTGTTTATGGAATGCAGTTTTTTTATCTAGTGGCTTCCTAACTTCATTTACCTTCTGCTATAATACCGTGCCAATGGCAAAATCCGAAGCGTCTGTTGTAAAACAAAAAGGACAAGTATGATCTGGGTACACAAGTAAAGCTAATTCGGCCAGTACATTTAAATTTCTTAAAAAATCTTTCTGCTCATTTCATCTATTTTGATTGCACGGGGTTTGCCTCGTAGTACATCCGAGAGCGGTTGTATATGTCCCGCACATTGGGAATAAAACGGCAATAAAAATTCAAAAGTCCTAAATAAGAACGTAAGTCCTTGACCGATTTTGGTTCTGAAAAGTTTTTTATCGCATGAATTTTCTCTCTTGCCATCACGAACAATTACGTGACTCAAAAATTCTAAACGGTTTTCCCCAAAAACGCACTTTTGTTGATTAATTATAATATTGATCTTAGCTAAGCTTTCTAAAAGCGCATGCAAATGTTTAGGGTGTTCTTCGACAGATTTTGAAGCAATAAGTGCATCATCCAACTAAACGTAAACAAAATCCAAGCCTCTGGTGATATCGTCCATGACGCGTTGGGAAGTCTGAGCTGCGTTACGAAAACCAAATGGCATGCGTAAAAACTCAAATAGCCCGAACAGAGTAGTGACGGCTGTTTTACAAATATCGTCCTCTGCTACGGGTATTTAATGATATGTCCGGACTAAATCGATTTTTGAAAATATGAAGGAGCCTACCAAGTTTGAAATCACATCATGGATATGAGGTATCGGATAGTTATCAAAACGGGTAGCGGCATTTAAACCGCGGTAATCTCCACATGGTCTCCATAACCCATCGGTTTTTTTTACCATATGAAGTGGGGATGCCCATGAGCTATTAGAAGGTCGGATAATACCTTTTTTTGATAGGTCGTTCAACTCTTCCTTTGCGCACGCCAGTTTGTCTTCTTATAGACCGCGCGGTCTACTAGCCACCGGAGGCCCTGTTGTTTTGATGTGATGGTTTGTTTTGAATTGCTCTTTTTTCTCTACAACCAATGGTTTAGTTAACATAGGGAATTATGAAAGTATTCCGTTCCAAATACTTTGCAATTGTTGCACCTTCAACCCGGTGACGCAGATTCCTTTACTTTTAACATGACAACCTGTAAAAACATCATTTACCTTTGGATCCAACAACCGCTTTTTCTTTGGATCGACCAATAATTCATAGAATTAGAAGAAATCGATTGCAATCAAGCCATGCGGTAAATCGGCTAAGACAAATTTCCAATCGAAACGACGGTCTGCTAATTGGATTGTTTTTGTTTAATAGCCAAACGTTGCTATTGAAGTTCCGTTGGCCGCTGTTAAAACGGGACCCGTCGTTGACTGTTTGTTCCCTTTCCAAGGGTAAACGTCGACATCTTCCCCGGTGTCGACCAGCCATTTCGTATTATTCTCGTCGTGGATATAAAACAGTTCGTTGTTCTATAACAAAAATAATAACTTCTCAATCCGGAAAAAACCCTGGGCTTTGTCAGCTTAAAATTATGCCCTCTGAAAGAGTTTTGAGCTAACGTAAAGAAAGGCGAAAAAGAGCCGGAATTAAATAATTGATGAGTCAGGATAATATCACCCCGGTGAGGGTTTCCCAAAGGATATATGCCTGTGTTTAGCCTTATTGAGTGGTAGATGATTGGACAACGACCAGTTGAATAGGCTGGTGATCTCAGCCTGTAATAATTCAGGGTTAGTATCCCACATCTTCACATCATCGGCATAAAGCAGTATATTAGAGTGTACGCATGTAGGCAAATCGTTTATAAAGAGGATGAATAAATGGGGACTTAAGACATATCCTTGCGGTACCCGAGAGTAGATGGGACAGGAGAAATCCGATTGGAAAGAAAATCTTTTATCCAATCTAAGATTGGGCCTACAATCCCCACCCCAATGAGCTTAGAGATGAGAAGTTTATGTGGGACTTTATCGAAAGCCTTCATAAAATCGATAGACCTATAATAATCAAGTAATTCAGTAATGCTGTTTGTGTATGTAATTAGGTAAGTAAGATATTACCTCTTAGGCATGAAGCCTTGTACGAGATTAACTATATTAAGGCTGATAAATTGTTCAAGTATATGGGATCTTATTAACCTTTCCATGATTTTGCTTGAAGAGAAAAGGATACTAATAGGTCTGTAGCTATCTGGTTTAAATCTACACCCACACTTGTGAATGGGTCTTATAAAGTCAACCTTCCATATTGACCAGTTAATACCGACAGATTAAAAATATAGGCTAGGTGAGGGACGAGAATGTCCGCACATTCTTTTAGAATTTTGGGATAAATGCCATCAGCACCACATGACGTGGGCTTTAGATTTTTGAGACCAATGATGACTAAAGAAGCCTTTATGATTAGAGGATGTATAGGTAGATTGACTATACCAGGGTGGGGCCAGGCAGACTGTGGGGAATGAAATACGGAGGTAAGATAGTCCCTGAAAAAATCATAAGTTGAAGCTCCAGGCATCAAACTTCTTTGATGATCTTTGAGGCGAGGTTGGGAATTAATGGAAATCCGCTTATTACTGATAAACTTTAAAAAAAAAGATTTTTGTTATACTTAGCTCTATTTAGAAGCTTATGAAGTAGTTTCCCTTTATGTCCTCTAATGAGTCTATTACATTCATTACGGGTGTAAATATAAAAAGAGTGGAAGCAAGGAAGCTTGGTGGATTTCGACAAATAGAAGGCCTTATTCCGCTTCTGAATTAATTTACAGATACGTCTGGGAAGTCTAGGGTTAGTATGATTTGGGACCCTAAAAGGAACAAACATATTCACACCAACAGTAAGAACCTTGGTAAAGAAGTAGGCTTTCCCAAGATCATTAGAATATAAAGTGTCCCAGTTAGTATTAGATAAGAAAGCCCTGAGCCCACTGAAGTCAGCTTTCCTAAAATTGGGAATGGGTTTAGGGTTAGATTTGCGAGTGGAAGGGACATGATAAGGAAGATATACATCGAAAGCTAGATGGTCACTTTTCCCGAGCGGTGGCAGATATGATAACATATCAATATCGGTGAATTCACTAAAAAAAGATCAAAACAAGAGGAATTACAACCTGTCCTAATTAATGTTCTGAAGTGTAAATTCAATTTAATATCTTACTTAGCGTTAAACTGCCGAAAATTACATGTAAATGCAATAGAGATTACAAACTAAACATATTATTATTACTTACATTTAATCCTTTGTTTTAGAAATTATTGAAACCCCACATACCCATATAAAACCAAACCTCAGTTAAAATACATTAGGATTCAGGATTTTTCACGAGTTGAATAGGCCAAAACGCCTTTTAGTACTCTGTTCTCAAATTGTCTCAAGTTTTCAGGGGGGAAATGAAATGAATGGTAAGGAAAAGAGAGATTAGTCACAGAAAAAAATTGAAATCAAGATAAAATCAAGGTAGATAGTGGAAGTTAACAATGATAGAAAACGAGCAAAAATTATAAATATACAAAAAAATATAAAACAAGTACCTATTACAATGCAAAAAAAACACTGCAATAATCATCAAAAAGAAGAAAAGAGAAAATTATGAATAACGCTCCAATGGAAGTGTGGCGTGACGCGCGCCTCCCGTCGCCATTAATCAGATCAACCAGGGAAATTCACATAAAGCGTCAAATCATGTTATCATATTTGCCAACATAAACTGATAAAAATAATTCTAAAATTCTAAAAAATAACTTATAAAATTATTCACTTTAAAATTAAATAAATCATTATAAAAACCATAAAAACCAAAATACATGATTTACCAAGCAAATAAATTGAATTGACACTCCATTGAAGGTCACGACCTACAATTTAAAATCTATACATAATCTGATAAATTAATCTTAAACTTAAAAAAAATTACAATATTAAAAACAAAACAAAATTTTTATTTACAAAAATATAATATAAATATATATAATTAATTAATAAGTCGCTATTAATGTGTATGTTTCCTAGTCTACAAATTACTGAACAACTGGAATACTCCTTTATTTTTGCAAATGATTGTTACAGAGAATATTTATTAAAAATAAAAAAACATATAATTAAGTTTTATCTGTGTCTAAATCATTTTTGGTATAGGGTCATTTCTACGTAGAACAATTTACCATCACAGGTCGTTTAAGTAACATAGAATAAATAAAATTGACCAGAGTTTTATACGATGTTAAAAGTTTTTAGTGTGCCAGGACTTTTATAGTAAAAACAAAATGTTTAAGATATTAAGTGAAAAAAATATGTAAAGTTTAAAAAAGTTGTAGTGATATTTGTATTTTGGTTGTTTATTTAAAATGTATTGTATTATTGTAAGCTTTGTAATTTTTATATTTATGATGTGTTTTATTTGAGTAATTTGAAGAATGTCTGTACATTTTTTATTTTATTGTAATGATGATAATTTTATTTTTATATTTAATTTGGATTAAACACCGAGTTTACCGCGGTTTAAATGAGCTTTTGTTTTTGTGGTTGAGATACATTACATTACATTATTACATTACAAAACCCTTTTGCTTTAAAAAAATAAGCATGGGCCAATAAGATAACAATTACAGCAAAAGTAACAAGAACAAAGTCTCGTAGTTCAAAGAGAACATAAGACAACAAAATGTTTCCACGTATTTGAACATTCTACCAAACGTTTTGCTTGTGCCCATGAAACATTCATTTCAATTAGATCTTCGAATAGTTGTCCATTCCAAAACCGTTCTTGCTGGTCTTTCGGGCGGTAAACGTAGAATTTGACCAAGTAATTTTCTTCGTCTAATTGTAATGATGTCATGGAGTGAACGAGAGTCAGTTCTTTTCATGATCTCATCATTTAAAATGTGATCGCGCCAGGTAATCTTTAAAATACTTCTAAGACACCGGCGATGAAAAACATCCACCATCTTATCAATCTTGTCCGTACGTTTCCACGTTTCACTCCCATATATTGCCGTAGGAATGATTATTGATGCGTACAAACGAAGTTTTGTCTTTAGGCGAATGGAAGAACATGACCATATTGATTTGAGTCTATTGAAGACTGACATTGCCTTACCAAGTCTGGCTTTAACATCAATTTCGGTTTGTCCGTCTTTACCAATGATGCTTCCCAGATATGTAAAAGAATCAACAGTATCAATATTTTGTCCACTAATTTTGATGGGCAAATCATTGTTTGACTTTATGCACTTTTGTCTTTGAACAATTAATCCGTAAGCCAATACGAGAACTGATATCACTGAGTCGTGTTGTCATATTTTGCATCATTTCTGGGGTTTCACTGAGTAGACCAATATCATCTGCAAAATCCAAATCCGTTAATCTGCCTTGGTTCCATTTGATACCATAAGACAAATTATTAATGGATTGAGTCATAATAAAATCAATTACCAGAAGAAACAAAAACGGTGACAAAATACATCCTTGACGTACTCCCGTGACAATTTCGAACATAGCAGTATGACCACTTTTTGTTCGAACACAGCAACTTGAATTTTGGTATAGCGAACGCATAATATTTACATATTTTAACGGTATTCCGTAAAACTTAACGATTTTCCACAAAGATTCTCGATGAACACTGTCAAAAGCTTTCATAAAATCAATAAAATTGATTGTTAGTGATTGCTAAAATTCTTGACTTTGCTCAATAATGTTACGAAGGGTGAGTATTTGTTTAATACAGCTTCTTTCTTTCCGAAAACCTGCTTGTTGTTCTCGAAGGTGTTTATCTACCGCATTGCTTAAACGATTTAAAATTACTTTGCAAAACACCTTACCAGGAACAGACAATAAAGGTTATTCCGCGCCAATTATTGCAATCATTCATACTTCCTTTTTTGGGAAGGGTAACAATTAATCCTTGTCGCCAATCATTTGGAACTTGTTCATTATGCCATATAACATTAAATAAATGAGGAAGCTCACTTGCTACAACATCACCTCTATGTTTTAGCATCTCTGCAGTTATCTCGTCAAGTCCTCCTGCCTTATTGTTTTTCAACCTTTGAATTGCATAAATCACTTCAGCTACAGAAATGTCATCAATGCATATTTCCGGATTTTGAGTCACATTCATATCATTATCATTATCAAAATCTATGAGAGTATTTGGCATAGGCTGATTAAGTACTTCTTTAAAATGTTCTACCCATCTAGATGATTGCTCATTATTTGTTAGAAGTAAACGACCATCTTTTCCTTTGATTGGAATATCGGTGTTCTTTCTAACTCCCGACAGTTGTTTAACAATTTTATACAGAGTCTTGGAATCATTTTTTGCTGCTACCTTATCTGCTTCTCTGCATCTGTTTTCTAGCCAATCATTCTTATCTTTGCGGCAGCTTTTTTTAACCTGTTTATCTAAAGTTCTATATTTATCATCAAATATTTTCCAAATAACAGGATTGTTAGATTGATCTCTCTAATTTTGTTTTCTTTCTGAGATCAATTAAATTCCATGAGACTGATGAAATCCATTGTTTCTTTGTAGAGTGACATTTTCTACCTAGCACATTTGCTGCACATTTGCTGCACAGTCTGTAATTGTTTTATGAAACAATTTCTATTGATCATCAGACTTTTCTACTTTTTCAGATTTTGAAATGTATTTTTTAAGGAATTGTAAAATTGATTTGAGATATTTGACTGTTTAAGCTTCTCACACGAAAATGGATGTAATTTTTTTGTGGTTTCTACTGTCTATAGTTTTAAACAAATTTTTCCAACAAGAAGATTGTGATCAGAACCAACATTTGCACCGCGATATGCACGTACATCTTGCAATAAAGATCGCCATTTTGTGCTAATACAAATGTAATCAATTTCGTTTGTTGTTTTTCCATCTGGAGAAACCCACGTTGTCTTGTGTATATTTTTGTGAGCAAAAAAGTGTTGCCAATACTCATTCCACAATGACTGTTTAACGTCAACAACCTATAACCATTATTATTTATGCTATCAGCATAGCCATGTGGTCCAACATTTGAGAGTACCCAGATCTATCTTTGTTCAATTTCGCATTGAAATCACCGATCAAATTTTTGATGTCTTTTCTTGGCACATCATCTAATAAACTTTGTAATTGATCATAAAAAATATCTTTTTGGTTTTCCTCAGTTGCCTCAGTAGGGGCATAGACTTGCACAATTGTTACTTTTGCAAATCTGGTGTTGAATCTAGCTGAAATGATACGGTTGCTCACAGGTTTCCATCCAATTATAGGTTTATCAGCATTTTTACTCAACATAATACCAACTCCATTAATATGATATTCTTCATGTCCAGAATATAAAATTAATGTATCTCCACTCTTGAAATGACCTTGGCCTTTCCATCGCATTTTGCTAATACCCAAAATATCTAAGTTGTAAATTTTCATTTCTCGAAGGACTTGTTCTAACTGTCCAGTACAAAAAAGTGTGCGCACATTCCATGTCCCAACACTGGTTAAGGTTTTGGCATTAAAGATTCTGCAAATCGAAAACTGAGCTTCCTTTTGGCTTTCACTCAACCCTGTCATTTGTGTAACTCTGTCATCGAGATACGCGCGATCACTTCTTTGCCGTTGTTTGCCGGAATGGCGTCCTCTTATTGTTTCCGTAGCAGTATGGATTTTTTACAGAGGCCAGGTTGCTAACCTTGCGCTCGAACCCTCCTCCTTAATCCAGGCTTGGGACTGGCTAGATTGAATTATTTCTAATCCAATCTAGGCGGAGTTAATCATTTCTGATCCAATCTAGGCGGAGATAACACTAACAAAATTCTGACGGTTATGTCAGTTTCTGCAAACTGTGGCGCCGTTTTAAAGATGCTATATATTAACCATAAAGCTTTTGTTATGTTTATTAAACTGTAGGAGTTAAGCGTTTGTTACACTGTACAAATATAAAAAATAATAAGAATTGATTACGTTATTAACTACAATAATAATTAGCATTTATTTGTGTTTAAAATTTTATAATGGCTTTAATGTGTTAATGAAAACAATAAACATATCTTTTTATATGGTTTAGTAGTATAAATTCAAATCTGCTTAGAGGCCGGTTTGTGTGTTTTGACAACGCAGCAGTGCTAAATCGTGTATTTAAATATAGATAAGTTTACATGGTAATTTTCTAATAAACAATGAGCCGCATGTAATTATTTATTATTTGCATAGTTTGTGTATAGTTATTATGCTACACCGGAATTCATTTCTATAATTTGTTTCCATTAATTTATAACAATATATATTTATAAGTTCAATGCTGTAATTTTATTTTTTAACTCTGATTTGAGGTAAATCGTGGCAGAATGAAAGTCTTACATATCTACTTGTTTATTTTGATTTACGCTTCTTCCATTAAAAAGTTTTTTAAAGAAATATCAATTTAGTAAAACAAAAATCGGAGATTGTTTAATGGTATTGGATTATAGGTTTCTAATAAATTTAGAGATAATAAGCAAATTAAGTGTGATTTTTAAATGTTTATTTTTAACTCAAATCTTACTTAGCTTTTTGCACATTAAATTTGAATGCTATTGTAAACGTTTAATAATTTGGTTATAATTTTTTTTATTTTGTGTAAAATACAATTAGCGTAAATTTAATATATTTTACACATTTAGAATAATAAATATATGTTATTATGCAATAATAAAAATGAGATGAAATAGTTATCGTTAGAAAACGTATAAAAATTTGTTTACGGGCATATTTACATGCTAAATGTAATAATTTTTATTGTTTATAAACTGTTTTGTTTTGATGAATACTATTATACATCAAGGGTATTTAATAGGTATTTCAATCTATGCGTATACAATATGTAGCCTTTGGGCTAAGGAAATTAACCCTGACAAAAAACCAGGAGGCTTTGTTTATTTTTGCAAATAATGGCGCTTCACAAGGATGTCTTTTACCATTCAACAAAATTGGTTATTCCCTTACGTTTGTTACTCTAATTAAGCCATCGGAATTAATTGTTATGTATGCTGTACACATAGAAATAATAAAGTAATAATTACGTCATTAACCGCGATAAATAATCGAATGTTTTATTTCTCCACTTATTTTTAGTTTGCAACGATAGTCTGAATTTTTATTACATTTATTCATAGATTTTTTAGGTTTGATAAATAGGCAATCCACAAATTGTGCTCACAATAGCCTATATGTGTTAAATCGTAACTTTGTAAATTTTAAGTATGAAACCGTCAATGTAGGTTTGTTTGGTCACATTATTTTTTCTAAACCCAAAAGCAGCGCCACCCTAAAATTGGAACTGTTTGTTCTACCTCTATATTTGATCAATCAAGGCAACATTGAAAACTCTATGTTAAACTTGGAACAGAACGGTTTTGAATTGGAAATTATTTGTTATTTGTGGAATACATAGGCTGTTTTTATTTTGTATGTATGTTATGTATTTGAGTAATGTGGAATGCTTGCGTTTTCTAAAAGGACGATAAAATTTAAAATGTGGGTGGTGATATTTACGAATTCTGAACTCAAAATTTCAAAGGCAAGAGTAGTTTTAATTTTGCTAAAAATGGCCAATTTTTGGATAATAAGTTGTTTATGTGTCTTATTTAGATAGTTAATCTCATAAGAAGTATTTGCAGTTACAAAAATGCTGATAGTATGTACCAGCATTTTAAACAACAACACAACAACAAAAGTTTGTGGAAATGCCACATCTTCATTAATTTCAAATCTGCATAGCATCTGAAATAAAAAATTTTTATTGTTTAGGATTTTCGGAGGCATGTAGGGGTATGTCTGTCCATCGACTTAGCCATTGTTTTCAAAATAAAGTGCCGACCAAGATTGTGTAAAGATCGTCTTAAACAGCATCTATCTAAGTACGTTTCTGACGACCTTTTTTCTTCCTACTGGTATTTGGACAAGCCAGAATTACGGTATGTGAGATTACATAGAATTTCTACAAAGAACGTGTTTAAATCAACGGAATATCTGTTGTCGCAATACCAATAAAAAACAATAATAAAATTGAAGGTCATTTGAAAATTGGGGTTTGATCTTTTTTATCCAATCTCTTAATACGGAGGATGCAAAATGGGTGTTGTGTTAAATCTATCTGAGACACCTTGTTTTAAATTTGTCAAGCTTCTTGATCTCTTACCCCGTAAGAATCCACGTTTTAGCTGTATACAAAAGTACTGTCTAAACCAATTTTAAAAAATGTTTATCTTTGTATTTAGATTAATGTTTTTTCATCTCTATAGTGGATCGACAAACTTTCCAAATGCAGTAGCAACCAAACAAATTTAACAATTTACTTTGTTGAATGATTCACCGTCAGAAGTAATGAAAGAGCACAAATATGTAAATTCTTTTACATTGAAGAACACAACATCATTTAATACAATCCTTGCTTGAGGAACTTGAGACGTTATGATGATAGATTTTTTTGGGTTGATCTTCACCGGAAACTTTCACAAGGAAATCTAATGCATTTTGTAGTTTCACTTTGTTTTCAGCTAAAAGTACAGCATTATTTGCAATCTAAAGTTATTTTCTGTCTAATGAATTAAATGCAGAAGAGTAGTCAATAAAGGCTACATAAGTAGAATGTTGAACCTTTGCTTAAAATTCAAGAACGCATCAAAGTGTATAAATTTAATTGAAGCATCTCATACCAGGACAAAAACCAGTTTGGTTGGGACGAGTGGTTTTTTTCTTCTCCGAGCAAATCCGTTTAACTATGGCTGAGGTAGTAATTTTGATAGTTATGCAAAGTAAGCTAATGCCTTTGTAGTAAACAAGTATTTGCCGATATCCTTTTTTGTAAAGAAAAACGGTGCCAGTCTTTAGGGCTCTACTCAGTTGTCTAGAAATCCGTTATAATGCCACACAGGTCTTTAGCAAATTGCGAGGACCGTATTGGAAGATATATAAAAATTTTTGTCGAAACCAGCAGCTTTCCTAGTTTTGAGTTTTCTATAAATGCGCATAATTTCATTAATACTGGAAGTATCTACAAATATTGGATAGATTTCTGAAGAAACTGTCAAATGTGGATTTGTCTTGAAACCATTTTATTGTAATTTTAGGATGGTTTAAAGTCTGATTAAAGTGAAGTAACCAACTTTCGTTAAAAAAGCCAAACAATCCAACTTTATTTTGTTACTACGGCATAGCTGATCTAGTTTCTTGTAAACTTTTTTACAATCGTTATAGAAGGCAGAAACCTCTAGCTCATCTGTTACAGAATTTTTATGATTTTGCTCGTTTTATTCATAATTTTTTTTAAATTCATCACACAATGTTGTTGTTTTACTTTTTCTCAAAGCTTTCTTTGTTTGTGCATAAGAATTTTGAGAATTGGTGAATAACCAATTTGGGCTTTAAAAAATAATTAAACAAGGAAGCACTAAACTACATTACAAACTGCATCAATCTTTTGCTTTAAAGTGTTCCAAAACCGATTTATTCCTATATTACATTTTTGGACAGCAACTAAAGCTGTTAAGTAAGCTGTGGTAAATTTGATAGCATAATTGTTGTTTGTGAGCAAGGAGTAATCCGGAGTCAGAATCCCGGGTCTAGTCTTGGCAGTTCTTAAACGTTGCAAAAACCAGCAAAATACAAGTAAATGATTAAACTCATTCTCACTATCCGTTTGGCAGCCTCTGTATGCGCGGGAATTTTTGATTACACTAAACCAACTTTTCTAACCAAAATGTAATCGATTTGTGAGAAATATTTACCATAGTTTAAACGAAATGTTATCAAATCTTTACCAGGGTGGTGGAAAAATATGTTTGTAAAAAACTGTATTGCACCTTGCCGCAAATTTACTTAACTTTTTATTGTTTTCACATTGTTTGCGCAATTTTATCTAACGGCCAACGCAGGGATAGTTGACATCATGCCTGAAAACTTTTCCATTAAAATTTCTACCAAAAACAACAATTTGTGATAAGGTCTTGAGGCGAGAGTATATGTTTTCAAGTTGCTCATAAAATTCATCAATTTCTTTTTTACAGTAATTAATGGTGGGAGCATAAACATTGGTCACGGCTATTGTATACTTGGAAATTTTAAAACACGAAAATGTTAATTGTCTGGATATACCTTTTTAGTCATTTAACGCACTAGTAGCTAATGGGGATAGACAAAATGCTACCCCATGATGTGCTGGATTTTGTGCACAAATTGATAGGAGGAATAATGCAGATGTTAATTGGAAAGCTGTAGGATGATTAAACGGCTCTGAACAATCTAGTCTTGTTTCCTGAAAACAATCAATGCAAATCTCGTAACAACTTAGCTCTGTGACAGTATACACTTAAGTCGAAACAGACGACAGTGACCGTACATTCCATGTTTTTATGCGAAAAGATTATCGGATGCAAATTAGATTTAGAGGAATAAAAAAAGTTTTTTAACTAGAAGATCGTTACCTTGCGATAACGCCAGTGTTTACAAAAATTCACAAAACGATCTTTTTTGAGGAATGAAAGGGTTGACGCTGGTTAACGAATGTGCGAGAAATATCAAAAAAAATCTTTTACGTTTTTGTAACTTTGAGTCAGGCTCATCATTTTTAGTCAATAAGGGTAGAATCTTGTTTTCTTTTCCGCGCAATCTCGTCAACTTTGTTTCTTCCCCAGTTGGATAAAAAATACCAAATGCCCTGGGTGGCGTAGCGGTTGATTCCATCTTGAATATTTTGTGTGAACAAAGTTATATTGAAGATTAATACAGAGTATAAGGACCTGCAGCTTGATTTTCTGTTAGAGTGAATTCCCTTAGCCTAACCGATTACATATTGTAAACGAATACCGTAAGATACCTTTTTAGCATCTAGGGTGTATATTAACACTCATTTACTGAGTGGGAGTCCAGTCCTGTGGACTCGATCCCTTCTGTTATTAGTTTAGAATGCATATAGGCACCTAGTTCAGGATGCACCACGTGAAGGAATAACAGTCAGGAGTATCACAATCATAAGCATTACTCAAATCCCTAAAATAATTTAGCATTGTAACAATTAAAAAATAGTCAATTTAAAAATTTTATTGTGGTTATAAATTTGACAAAATATTTTACATAAATTAAAACATGTTTAAAATAATTTTCCGGTGTAAATTTATAAATTTGTAATGTCTTTTTCAGTATAACTTACGCTTTACTATATGTCTGAACTATTTAGATTGCAAAAACCTTGTAAAACAAAAAACGGACTTTTCTACATTTGATTCTCAACATCCCGGAATTAAGTGTTATCAATTTCAAATTTTTTTTTTTTGAAGGTAGGTTAATAAGTTGTAAAATAACGTATTACTAACGTATTATTAATATTATTTATGTTATGAAAAGTTGAGTTTGAAAGGTACCTTGATAGACAGAGATTGAAAACGGATGGCAGGGCTTATAAAAGAATTCTACTTGAATTGTTGACATTATAAAATTTTGTAACTTTTTCTTTACATATGTATTTTAGTTAATAAAATTATATTTAATGAGTTCTTTGTTTTTGATTTAGGTTTTAGTGAATGGGGATATTATGCTTTATTGCAAGAATAGATGTTGTATATTATAATTAAAAATTATTTTTGAAAATAATGTTACTTGATGTGTATTGCTAAAGTTTTATCTCAGGTATGTATTTGTAGGAGTTAGATATGTCTAAGATAAGTAACTAGAGCAGAATGCTATAAAGCATCACATTACTTCCATTTTCCCACACCAACAGCCACTATTTGTAATACATAGTTTATTCAATGACACATATACAAACACAAATAGGTTTTTGGGTAAATAAATAAATTTGTATGTATATTTTAATTATTATAATTATTTTGTAGAAAAATAACTGTTTTTATCTATAAACAAAATTAATTAAAGCATAATATTTCACTCATGTAATAAAAAAAGTAACTACTTTATTTTAATGTTTTTGTAATTAAAATAAAATTATTAATTTTGGTTAACTAAAATTGACATTATTTTATTTTAAATTTAGAAATTTGTTTTTATTTGTTTAATTTATTTAGACTGCGGAAAACTTATTGAGTAGAAACAAACCTTTATATATTTGATCCTCTATAGCCCGGATTCATGTATAATTAATTTCATGTTTTTTTAAAGGCTAGGTTAACGTATTATTTATAAAAAAATGTTATAAAAAATCGAGTTTAAAAACTTTTATTGGTACCTTGATAGGCTAAAATTCAAGGCGACTGACAGAAGTTATAAAAGAAAATATATTTTACTTTAATTGGTGTAACTTTATATTCTTGCATTTTGGTCAATAAAATTAATTTTTTAACAAATAATGTGTTTTTGATTTAATTTTAGTAAGTGTTAGGCCTTATTGCAGTGAATAGATAATGTTGTATATTATAAATAGAAATTATTTTTACGGATAATGTTATTTGGTGTGCGTGTGTGTTGCGAAAGTATTAATAAATGTATGGATTAGTAAAAGTTGGATATGTAAGTAGAGAAAATACTACTAAGTATCATAGTGTGTTCCTTTTTACCACATTAATTGTCACTATTTGTAATAAATGCAATTTTAATAAACTCTTTTTGTTAAACGTGTTTAAATATAATTGTAAAACTTTGGCACAATGTAAAATAACCATTTGATTTAAATCATTATGTAATTATAATAAGTTATTAGTGTTTGGTATAAAAATATGTATCAAGTATTATAATAACAGAAAACTGCTTTTACTTTAAACTTTTGTAGCTGCAACAATTAGTTATAAATTATTGATTTATTTTATTAAAAAACTAAAATTTTTAAAACAAGTTACAACTGTTAATATCATACTGTACAACCACTCATGTATAATAATAATAATAATAATAATATTAATAACATTTTATATACTATTAAATTTGCAGGTTTGATTAGATAATTTTCAAATAATTAATTAAAACACTGATAAATAAAAATGTAAATGTTGGCACAAACTATCTGTGTAAAGTAGAAATGCACTAACTGGACAACAATTATTTTGCTTCTAACATATTTACATATTATCAAGATGTTTGGTTTGTACAAATTTTAATGCTAAAATTATTATTTCAGAGGTTTGAATGGTTTTTGCATTCTATTACATTTATTAAAGTTTGTTCAAATTTAAATTCTAGTCAATAATTGTATGTTACGTTTTAATTTTTTTTTTGAATAACGGTAATCAATAAAAAGATAGTCAATTTAATGAAGTTAAATTTAATGTCTAATATTATTGTTACTGCTTTGAATGTTTTACGGGAAACATTTTTTGGCAATTGGACATATTGAAAAAGCCAAACAGGAATCGAACTTATGTTTACCCAAGTTAGAGTCACAAATTATACTGCTACAACATTCCAGCAAATAGATTGATTTTATTATTTTAAAAGATTTAAAAATAAATTTTATTTTATATTAATTTTGTTATATAACATAGTGTTATAGTAAAGATTGCATTATATGTTAGTAAGTAAAAGGTAATTAATTGCATTTATTAAAATTAAACGACTATATTACTATTATACCTAAGTTATTGTACCTTCAAACGTTTCTACTAACATTAAATGTATAACATTTTGCAATTTTTTATTTATTAATATTGTTAATAAAACATTAAAAACGGTTAAAAAGTTATTGCTTTTTATCATTAATTTACCCACTTATGTAAAATTCAGAACAAAGTAGTTTTGTAAAAACAAAATATATTACTACAGTTTTGTATAATGTTAATGTTATTACTATGTTAAACTGTTTTTCGTTTTAATTGTTACATTATAAACGTGGTGATTTTACTTGCCATATTTGTCAACTTTCCTTTTTATAGAAAAATAAAATAAAAAGTGCATATTTATATAAGTATAAACATAAATGATTTACGCTAAATTTAGTTATTAACTATCATTAATATAATGCATTTATTACATAAATTTAAAAAGCAATATTTAATGTATATATCCATTAACTTACTGTTTAGATGCACTTTCTAGGTATCTATACAAAATAAATAATCAAACAATTTGCACATCCGATTCTTTTTGCACAAATGTTTTTAAATTTAAATAGCACATTAATTATATAATATATGTTAAACATTTAAAGAAACATTATATACAATTTTTAGTTGTATACTTTTTATTAAAACACTTTATTTATCCAATAATATTATATTAATATTCATGTAATATAAAAAAAACTTGTTTGTAAATACAAACATAAAAATTTTACAAACAGTAAATATATTTACGGTAAGCTTCTGATTAACATAGTGGTATTAAAAAAAATTAGTATTATTTTTAAGATACAATATTTTAAATTTTAATCATTATTATTTAATAAAATTAGTTAAATGAACGAATAATTAATAATTTTATGTAAAAATCATGTAAATTACACTCAAAATACATTTACATACGTTATAATTTTAATATATATATTTTTTTAAATAAGAGAACTGAAAAAACACATTTTTATTTACATATAAAACATTTTGTCATTTTTAAATGATTAATATTTGCTTTAAATAATAACAATTATAAATAAACATGATTTGAACTAAAAAACCGCTTTTAGTGTGGTGCCACACTATATTGATACATTATTTATGTTTTTCTGTTTTTTAACAAACAGTAATAATCAATTAACAAAAAGTGCGCAATTTTTTGTGTTGACTTAAGGTTAACCTTTTGACACTTACAATGCTTTACTAGATTACAACATGGAATTAACGTTTTTGTTTACCTCAATAACAGTTTTTCTTTAATTGTTTGCATATTTTTATTTTGTGTCCAACTGGGTACTTGTTAACTAAATAAATAGCGTTTACAAAACTATACTTATAAATTGGATAGAAATACATTAAAAAACTGCACTTTTAGTAATAAGTTTTAGTTTATATTTTACAAATTATCAATAATATTAGTTAAATTAACAACTAATTTTTAATGTTTAAATAATTTATAAAAAACCGTTTTCTTTTTAAATTGGACATTGCATATTAAAAAAAAATATTGTGCCTGGGTGGTTTAGCAGTACAGCGCTCAAACTCGGATCTTAGTGGGCATGGGTTCGAATCCCACCACCGGCACTAAAATGCGGGTCCACGTTTGGCTTTGTTAAAATGTCTACTACTGACAGATGTTTCTGGTAAAACATTCAAAGTAGCAAACATAAAATTAAAAAAGAATTTATGTTTCTATTCCGATAATGTTCAACAAAAATTTACATAATAAATTGTAATGGAAAAATAAAGCTATTGTTTGTATTTGTAACGTATTTAAAATGTGTTTATTCCTAATTTTATTTACTAAAATGAACGTCATAATATTTAAATAACAATAAAATCCGTTTTGTAATAATTAATTTTATCTAATAAATAATTATTATTGTACATTTTAGCGTAATACTATAATTTTACGATATATAAAATAATTAATTTTATTATAAATAACATTATTTTAGTTAAACATACGCTTCTCTGTCACTAAAACAAATGAATGTTTAATATAATGGTTAATACATCTATTTTAGTAAATAATTATTATAGAGTTTATTTGCCAACCATAATGTAATAGTTGATAAAATGTTTTTTAATAATAAAATTGAAGTTATTTCTTATAATTTTTCTTAAACGTTATATCAAAAAATGTAAGTAACATTGTTTTTGTTTAATATTCCAGTTAAACAAAATTGTGAAATCTATATGAGATAGTTGACATTAATTTACATATTCTATACAACATTTTGTAATTACAATATGTCTATATATATATATATATATATATATATATATATATATATATATATATATATATAAGTTGTCAGTAATGTTAATTGAAAGTTAAAACTGATATAATAATATTAACAATATATTTTTACAAAGTAGCAGTTAATATTTTCATATTAATTTTTGTATTATTTTCTTAATTTTTTGATTTATATTTATTGTAAATGAGAATACTAAATTAAAGATTAAAAAAATTATAAAATTTAATTTAAAATGCCAACGTAAATTGCTTTGACATTATGTCAATAAATACAAAAGACATATCAGCTTATACCTTATTAAAATTTAAATTATGCTTTATTTTGTGACAAAATTCATTTTTAAGTTATATTTTCTAACATGTGTACATAATTTAATTAATACTATTACTACATTAATTGTAGTGATTGTTTAAAAAAAAATTAAAAGTTAGCGGTACAGCGCTCGAATTTGGACCTTGGTGAACATGAGTTCGAATCCCACCACTGGAACTAAAATGCGGGTCCACGTTCGGCTTCGCTAAAATGTCCACCGCTGAAAAATGTTTTTTGTAAATCATTTAAAGTAATAGACATAAAACAAAAAATAAGTTATTGTAATATAAAAAAGTTATTGTTTCTATTTGTTACGTATTTAAAAAAAGTTTATTTTAAATTTTATTTAACACAAAGCCGCACAATATTTAAATAACAATTATATATATATATATATATATATATATATATATATA
>JAKXYG010001007.1:0-25195 GCA_025895645.1 Cardicola forsteri | reverse complement strand
GACAATAACCAATCAGAGAACAGAACCCACAACCAATAAAATTTACTCAAATTATATGACGTACAACAATTGCCTCGCAAAGCCACTAAACAATTAAACAAACTTTGTAAATTTTTTGTTTTTTAATAATATAGCCGCATTTAATAACAAATGTTAAAACAAGCTACCAAACTTAATATTTTTGAAGAAATTAAATGGTTAAACAATTATTTTAAAAACAAAACAAAATACACCCAATTCGGGCGTAAACAATTCACTTTGATTCAAAATAACAAAAATGTTTCACAATGTGTTTTCTTGTCTCTTTTTTTAATTTTATTATACGTTGGCATTTTTTACTAACAAAACCTGCCGTTTTGTTTTAATATGCAACTGACATGGTTTTATGTAAAAATATCTCTTTATCTAAAAATTATCTGCATTTCTTGAAATGGATTGTTAAAAATTAGTACATCAGCACATAATAACCTAAAATTAAATTTTATAAAACGTAAAGTAATTAGCTTTAATGTATACAAATTTTTAATATAATTTATTTTTATTCAAAAATTATTATTACAATGTAATCTTAAATAGTTTTTAATATCTTAGTGTTTTACTAAATAACATACGTATTTAGCCTGATCATATTAAGCATTTGTTTACAAAAACGCGGGGTTTGCATTACTACATTATACTGTTAAAAAACCGTTGTGTTTATATATATATTATTAATAAATATTTTAAAAATGCATTTTATTAAATAATATTATACTTCTCTCCCGTAATATTTCCAAAACTAAAAAAATGTAAAAAATGTATTACTATTATTTGCCAAACCTCGTGTATTTGTTACAATGTTATTTTTATTTTATTAAGATTTTAGGCATTTTAAAAATGTATTAACCATATTTTTAACAACAAAAATTATCTATTTTATTGTACTTTTAGCAAATAAATTGCATTAAAAACGTTAAAAAAATTATATATCTACGCTAAGTGCAAAACAAATGTATACTTTAATTTATTTCTATCGCTTTTTAACAAGGTTACTGTTAAATTTTAATAAAACTTAAAATGACATTTATATAAAGTTATTTAAATTTTTAATTTGTTGTTATCTTTCTAATTACTGTTATCTAGAATTTGTTTATTTTTTTGCAACTATTTATTATTAATTATCCATTTATTATTCTTTATTGGAGTAATGATTAATTACTCATGTTTACACGTAAGTTATTTACATTTGATAATGTTATATCAGCATACTATTAACTAGAGTACGTTTCCCAAGTAATTTTATGCTGCCTCAAACATATTATAAAGCACATAACTTTTGAATACATGTTAATTTAATTTTTTTTAGTCTGTGTAATTAGTTTTCTAAATATTTATTTTTTGACTAATGTTACACACTGTTAATTGTATTTTATTTTTATTATTGTACATATTTTTATGTGCCAAAAGCTACATTTACTAAATTATCTAAGTCCACAACAATAACCATAATAATACTAATAATAATATACAAACATTACAAGTAATATTGATAAGAGGAAAAATAGATAAAAGTGTAGATTTTTATTTTTGTATGATTATATTTATATTATATATAAAGAAAACGAGAGTAAGTGTATTAAAATTGTTTAAGTTATTTTAGTCAAAATCAATTATTTTTTAATAGTTTACAAAATGTAGAACACTTGGATACGTATACAAATTATTTAGTACAATATTAATAATAAGGTCTATTTCCAAAAAAACACATAATGCATAATTTGTAAACATTAAACTGTGTATTTAAAGTTTATTATTATTGTAAATATTTTTACATTTGATATATGTTTATAAAACCTTTCAACTATTCTATAAGCTTATAAATATAAATGTAAAACTGTATATAAATACAACTCCTAAACTAATTAGTATTAAAACCGTAGTTATTGAACTAAAACATTTATAGCAATTACATAACGTACAATAAAGACGTTATTTTAATTATAAAACATGAAATATTAAATAATAATTAAAATTTTATAAATATATATTTTAATTAATAAAAAATTGCATAAAACATTAACTAATTTATACTCTAAAATTGAGTAAAATTACTAACATAAAATATGATTTCTAATATATATAAAGATGCAAACATATATAATTTTTAGGGTTAATAAATTGTTTTATGTATAATTTACTACAACATATGAGATAATAAATAAAATATCCGGCGTTTGTAATTATTTAATTTTTGGTTAAAATGCTAATATAATTTTATGTAATCTAATTTGTAATAAATTAATTTAAACAAATATTTTTTCGGTTTAAATATGCTTATACATGTTAAGTTTTATATACACAAAAAATAAAATAAACAACATTAATGTTAGAATTATTAAATAGCGATTTTTAAAAACATAATTATTTTTATTTTATTCCGTGTTATAGTTAAATTAAGTTTTTATCTAAACAAAAAAAAGTTTAAATACAATTGCAATTAATTTGTAAAATTATAATACATATTATTAATTTTATAAATAATTGTAACCCTGGCATTAGTAAAATATATTTTAGCTTGAAATATTAATATATTTTTCTAAAAAAATACCATTGTTTAAATTAGTTAGTATAATTTTTAAATAAAAAATTATTTATTTCGTTTATATAAGTTTTGTTTTTATGATATGTTATTTTGGCTAACTTAGAATTTGAAAAAAATATTTCTAAGTAAAAATAAATCAACCATTAAATATTTAACATTATTTAATTTCTTAACATTTATTTTTACACAAAAATATTAAAAAATAAAAAAATAATTTAAATAAATTGTTATTTAAAATTTTAAATATTAGTTTATTTAAAGAATGTATAAAATAATTAGAAAGTGATTAAGTAGTAAAACCTTATGATATATTATTTAATCTTAAGTTACAACAAAATGGTTTAGAGGATTTAACATTAATATACCGATGCTCTAGTTTATAAAAAATATAACTAACTTTTTTTAAACACAAATTTTATAAAATTATTTTTTATTAATTTAATGCATTAATTTTTTTACAAACAACATATTTTACAATATAATTTTATTTATAATTTAAAAAAAAAAGTCAATTCTTTTGTTTTTGGTCCAAATCCAACTTTTTATAATTATATCGGTAACAAATGCTAATTTTTATTTAATTATATGTATATATATATATATATATAAACTTTAATGATACAATCAATAAATATTTTTAAATTATTTTTATTATTTTAATTAAATATTTAATTATTACATAAACCAAATAATGGCGATTTATGTTTGTTAAATACAATGTTTATTAATTATATTTAATTATGTTTATTAATAATTAAGTATATATTATTGTATATTGGTTATTAGAGTTTTAATAATTTACGGAATATAATTAACAATATTTTTTTCATATTTTTATTTATTTAAACGTAGTATTGTAAAAGTACAATGTTGGAATTAATTTTGAGGGGGTATAAGTGTACTACTAATTCCCGTACTAAATACAAACCCGTTTTAATATTAAATATAAAACAAAACAACCACTCCCATATATTTATTGTTTTTTTGCATTTTAATTTTTAAATCATTATTGTTCAAATTAAATTATATTTAAAAAGTAATTTCGTTTACAATTACATTAATGTTTTGTTAGACATGTAAAATTATTTAAACTTGAATTTGTTATGTGGCTATAATTATATAATTTAAAATTATTAAATAATGTTTTATATAAAAAGTATTAAAATTTAATAATAATGTTAATAATAATTAGTTATTTGAAATAACATTGTATACAATTAGTCATTTAATACATATACATAGTGTATTTATAAATGTTTTTAATATTTAAATACCCAATAAAATATTTTAATATGTTTACTTTTGAAAAACAATACATTATACAAGGTTGAATATATAATGCATTACTAGTTACTTAAATGTAAAAAAATTTAATTATATTTTGTACAATTGTTTTAATTTTGTTTTGTTACAAAACAAACATAAAACAATAGAAAAGCATTTACAACAAAAACAACAACAACAAAGTCTTCTAACAAAAAAAGAGTTTTTTAAATAGTTTTGAGTCAAATTTGTGTGGTTTACTATTGTTTTTTTACTATTTTGCTATTTTTTATTACAAAACCATTTATGATAGTCTTTCTGGCAGTAAACATATAATGTTATAATGTTATGTAATAGACGTAAATCAGTTTTTTTTATAATTTTATCATTTGCTTGTTGTCCTTAAACATGTTTCTCAACAGCAGAACTTAATTGATTATAACTATTTTGCAAAACATTTTATTAGAAACAGACAATAATGTTATTCCGCGCCAATTATTGGCACTAAAATGCGGGCCCACGTTTAGCTTTGTTAAAATGTCTACTGTTAAAAGATGTTTCTTGTAAAACATTCAAAGTAAAAAACATAAAATAATAATAATAATACTTTTTTCTTTAAAAGAAAATGTTTTATTAACAAAATTGTAATTAGAATTAACATTTTCATTGCAATATGCGCGTACATGTTGCATTTTTGTGTTAATGCAAATGTAATCTATTTTGTTTGCTGTTTTATTGTTTAAAAAAACCACGTTGTCTTATGTATATTTTTGTAATTAAAAATGTATTTTTAACACTCATTTTACAAAATTGTTTAACGTCAACAATTGATAAACATTATAATTTAGTTATGAGCATAGCCACGTGGTCCAACATTTAACAAGTACCAAGGTTTGCTTATATTTAAGTTTGCATTAAAATTATTAATTAACATTATTATGACTCTTTTTAGTACATTATCTAATAAATTTTGCAATTAATTATAAAATATATTTTTTTGGTTTTCCTCAGTTGTCTTTCCATTGCATTTTGTTAATAACCAAAATATCTAAATTGGACGTTTTTTTCGTAAGATTTTTGATTATTAAATGTAAAAAATTTGTAAATGTAAAATTACAGAACGTATGTTTTTTATTATATTAAATTATATTGTATAAACATTATTTTGTAATATATGTAAACATGCCACAGATTGGAATTATATATGGTACTAATAAATATTTAATACATATATAAACCTAAATAAATACCCACAGTTTATTTTTATTAAATTTATTTTAGGTGTTATTACAGTTATTTTAAACAAAACTGAATATATTAAATAATTCTACAATATTAATCTTAATAATGCTTTCAACTTTACTTTAAAAAACATAAATTTAATTAAAAATCAAGTAAATTAAAATGTTATTAACGCGTATTGCATAAAATTAATAAAACAAGATATTAATATTATAAGTTACATATTCATACTAAACAATACTTTTAAATACATATATACGTTATACGTTAATGACTAATACTTAATATTTAATGTACATTAAAAAAATAAAACTACACATTCAAAATAAAACAACCTACATTTTATAATAAATTATATTGTGTTTTTTAATAATTAACAAATTAATAATATATAAGGTTAACAATTTTATTAATAAGTATTACAGTACAGCCAATAGCAAAAAATGTTAATATTTTAAGCAAAATATAAAAAGTAGGCAATAAATTTTAAAATATATATACGTTACGTGTTTATTTAATATTTAATGTCAATAAAAAATTTGATATAATTACAAATTTAAAGCAGAAGATGGTAAATTTCATAATATATTTAGAATTATATTTATTATGTACACAATTATTTTTAACATTTAATTAATGCAGAAATTGCAATATATAATATACTCCAAGCAAAAATATTAGATGTAAACTTGGATATAAATTTATGTAGTATAATTTCTTTAGTCTTAAACTTATAAATAATTAATAAATATATACATAAATATATGTAATGTAATTAATTTAACATTTAGTGCAATACATACACATATATACATATTGTTGCTAAAATATTTTACGTTACATTGTATATAAATATATATATAGGGGCTAAACTGGATCATGTCAATAACCTCTAATTTTTGCATAATATGCATACAAATTAATTGCATATAACAATTACAACAACAATTTTAAACAAAAATTAATTGTTTTATATTTTTTAAGTGTTTGGATAACTTATTGTACGTTACTGTATACATTTATTTCTATAAAAATATTAATACATTTCAAAATTATATAAAAAATCAAATAATGTTTAATGTTATAAAACAAAACAAAAAGTTTAATTGCATTTCTCCACATTTTTGTTTTATCGACCTGTAAATTTTTAATCTAACCTCTTAACTATATAAACAAATTTTACGTCACGTAATTTAAATCTGTTTAAATATTAGAAAACGTTTATTAACTGCCAAAATAAAATTGTCATTTTGACAAAAATAATTACAGCAAAATTATTTTAAAAATTTATTTGATAAAAGTTAAAATATATTTAAAAATAATTTACTAATGTTTAAAAAAATGCTTATTTTTAATTTAATTTGTTTAAAATAGTATAATATAGTTAAAGTTTGTGTTTTAAAAAATATAAACAATCTATATAAAATATATTATTACAAATATTTTAAAAAATTATTAATTAAAAATGTATTAATTTTTACAACAAATATGCAAATTTTATTTAGAAGTTTTGTTTATTTGTGTAGTGTTTTATTACATATTAAAACCAAATTAAAAGTACTAAATATTTTTAATGTAATTCTATTTTAAACATTGCATTAACAGTATTATTTTTTTAATGTAATTTAGAAAACAAAAATAAATTAAACAAATAAAAAAAATAATTAAAATATACATTTTCAATATTTAGAAAATAATTGTATCGCCTAATATAATTTAAATAATTAGGATAAAGATCTATTTGTTAAACGTAATATTGTAAAACTAGTCATTTTACTATATAATACTAATTACAAAATTTTTATATTATATTATATTAATATAAGTTACTTTAGTAAACGTTTTGTGTAGCCCTATATAGTATTGTATATAAACACAAAAATAAAATAATCAATAGTATTTTAATTGTTAACATAAAATTACTTACAAAGCATCAGTTGGTGTGTTATTTAATTTTTTTTTAATGTTAAAATATATTTATACATTTTTAAATATAAAATTATTATATTAAATTTATAATATTAAATTATCTACTTACATATTAATTTAACAAATTTTAATGTTTTTTAATAAATATGTACTATTATTATGTATTATTATTATTAATATTATTATTATTATTATTATTATTACAAAACCCCCTTTTTTAAATAAACATGGTGCAATGAGATTATATTTACTGCAACGACAACAACAAAGTTTTTTAATTAAAAGATAGTTTTCCAGATAGTGCTTAATTATGTTTTTTGTAATCTACTAACGTTTGTTTTATTATTTACAGTTGTTTATTACAAAACCATTTTTGCTAGGTTTTAGGGTGGTAAACGTAGAATTTGATCAAATAATATAAATAATATTATTTTATTTAATTGTAATAATGTTATGTAGTAAACAAAAGTCCGTTTTTATAATCTCATTATTTAAAATGCAATTGCGCCAATTAATTTTCAAAATACTTCTAAGACACCATAAATAAAAAACACTCACCAATTTATTAAGCTTGTTGTTTAGTTTTTACGTTTTACTTTTATATATTGCCGTTTAAATAATTATTAATGCGTATAAATAAAGTTTTGTCTTTATTATAATCTTAGTCTATTGAAGACTGACATTTTCTTTCGAAGTCTAGTCTTAACATTTATTTTAATTTTTTTGTCTTTATAAATGGTCCTTACCAGATATGTAAAGAAATCAACAGTATCAATATTTTGTCTACTAATTTTGATACGCAAATTATTGTTTGACTTGATGCACAACACTTTATTTTTAAACAAGTAATTTGTCAGTCAATACAAAAACTGATATCAATGAGACGTATTGTCATATTTTGCATTATTTCTGAAGTTTCCTGAGTATACCAATTTTATTATTAAAATCTATAAAAATATTTAGCATGGATTGATTAAGTACATTTTAAATACTCTACCCTCCTAAATGATTGCTTACTATTTGTTAAAAGTAAAACACCCCTTTTTTCTTTAATTTAAAAATCGGTGTTTTTCTAACATTTAAAATGTAATTAAACTCAAAAAGAAAACAAAATTAGAAAGGATCAATCTAAAAATTCTGTTATGTGGAAGATATTTAATAAATATAAAACTTTAGATAAACAGATTAAAAAAGTTGCTGCACAAATAGGAGTGATTGCTTAGTTACCATAAACAAATTAAAAATTAACAAACAGTAATTTATTATTATTAAATATTAATTAGTTATAATTAAATCTACTTTATAAATATTTTTAAAATTATATTATTTCTAAAAAAATAATTTTATAAAATAATGTACAATTACATTTATCTAGATATTAAGTATAATAACATTAAAATAATTGTTTAAAAAACAATACTTATTGTATAAACTAAATTATATAAAGTAATAAAATTTTAATAGTTTATGTAATATACACAATTTTATAAAACAGTTGTCAATTGTTTTTACAATAATTAGTTTGACTATAATTACGTTAAATACATTTTTCCATATTTTTTAACATATACAGGCCTACTAACTATTATTACCAAAACGCCTGTAAACAATTTTTGTAAGCATATAAACACAGAAAAGTAAAATGTATTATTAAAAAATTATTTACAGACTATTAATTAATAATGTATCAATTATTATTAAACAACATATAAACACTATTACAGTGTGTACTGTACAACAAAACATACTGAAGTGTTAAACAACTTTAAACTAAACAAAATCAATGTTATTTACAAACCTAACAAATGTGTTAATACAGTTATTTTGATAAAGACTGAATATACTAAAAAAAACAAAAATATTATTTTAAATAATGTTTTTAATTTGTACCTTACATTTCTTCTTTATCCATTCTACCAAACAATCGCAAATAAGTAATTGCAATTTAAAAAATAGTATTGTTTAGTTAATTTAGAATTGTACGTTTTAAAGCAAATAAATATGTATTTTTTTATAAAAATATATGCTTTATTAATAATGTAAACCAAAGCATTGTTTTTATTATATAACGTTCTAATTTTAGATTCTATAATATATTACATTTTTGGCTATTTTGATACTATTTTAGTGATAAATAATTACTTTATATTTTATAAATTTATGCATTACAAATTAAAATATTTTTAATTTTAAAACAAGTTTAAAATTTACGAAAAAAACAAACTTTATAAAAGTTAACATTACAAAATTTAATTTACATGCACTATACATCATGTTATTGCAAATAAACCTTATTTTCTATACAACGGTAAACAAATCGTTTAACATATTTTATTAAATTTTTTTTCTTCTTTTATAAAAAATTGTTGTTTTTTGTTAGCATTCTCTATTTGGTTTTGCTTATAGCGTAAATATGTGCAATTAAACAATAAAAAAAATTGCAAAAAACATTTAATTAACACAATTGTTTTAAAACCAATTTTGTTAATATGGCTTACTATTAGAAAATTACTGCAGTTATATCCGGTACAACAATCTATAGCGATAATAAACAAGCATAAATAAAACTAAGACATTATAAACTTTAAACTCAACAAAAATGTTAGTACAGTTATTATAAAAAATAATAGTGCTAACTTTATCTACTAAAACAATAATCTAACTACAAAGCAACTAAATTAAAACCTTTATCAAAATACACACCACACTTGATTTTGAAATGTTGAGTGCAAAATCCATAAATAACAGCACATACATTTTTAATTCCATTATTTTCTACAATCATTTAAAATAAATTTTATACTTTTTGGTAAACTCGATTAATCTGAATCTTTGTATGCAGCTAAATAAAACATAAAATATCCCAAATAATTATTTTTCCCCAATTTTATAGTTTTTGAAAATCCAGTATAAAATATTTTTAAAATATTTTTTGTTTACTTGCTTCAAATGTATTGTTCAATTTTTTTAAAATTTTATAATAATAGAATATTTATATTATTTTTTTGTTGTAAATCCATTTACTTTATTTATGTATAATTGGTTAAATGTTTTATTCACAAAAATTTTGTGGACATTAAACACGTTTATTTTTTAAATTTTCAAGATTTTCTAAACATCACTCAGGTTTTAACATAAAATTTCACCTAATTTAATTTTATTGGCTAAAAATAATTTAGCGTAATCCTATGTAAATTGATAGACAAAATTACCGCCAAATTTACCGAAATTTTTAACCAAGGTATTGACCTTTTATTCATTAAATTATTTTTTTTATGTACCAATTATTATAAAACAGATTTTTAAAATTATTTATATTAAATTATTATTACTTGTTTTCATTTTTTACCAATCAAATGTTTGGTGCAAAATACTTTGTTTATATAAGACATAAATTTCTAAAAAAAATATTTATTTTTAAAGAAATAATAATCTAAAAATTATAATTTTTTTATTAATTCATTTAATAGATATATTGACGATTAAAACAATTTAAATTTTCTATTGCGAAATAATTTTAGTTTAAATATTGAAATCAGTCATTGTTTTTATTGTAGTAAATTTAAAAAATAACTTTTATTTACTATACAAGTTTTAAAAAATGCAATTTTTTTTATTAATTTTAAAAATTTTAAATAATGTATTTTAAAAACAAAAATAAAACTTTTTATATAAATATTAAAATGTATCGCTCTCTATTGTAGGAAAATGCTAAATTTTTTTTCGCCAATGTACTTAAATTAAGTCAGGTTTTATGTTAAAAAAGGAGTGTTGTTCAGATAATCTTAAAAACCTTAAAGATAAACGTTTTTAAAATGTAAAAATTATATGGAAATAATACATTAAGCAAATACATAGACAAACAAACACTATTTTTATTTTATAATTACAAAATTAAAAAGCCACTAAATAATAAAAATAAAAAAAGTAAATAAAAAAAGTAGAAAAATGTTTATACTAAATTTTCAAAAAATGCATAAAATTGCCAAAAAATATTTTTTATTTTGGATATTTTATATTCTATTTAGCTGTATACAAACATTTAAATTAATTGATTTTACCAAAAATTAAGGAATTTATTTTAAATAATATTAAAAGATGGAATTGATATTGTGTCTGCTGTTATTTACAGATTTTGCACTCAACAAGTCAAGTGCAGTGTGTACTTTGCTAAAAGTTGCATTTTTTGCAAAATCAGTTGCTTACGTATGTTATATAGGTAGTGTAATATGAAATGTCTGAAATTACAAAAACGAATTTCTACAAACAAAATCTAAAACAGTAAAGAATCAATAAATTTTTTTTGACATTATTGCAATTAAAATTTTAGAAAAATGTTTTAAAAGACTCAAAACATATTTAAAATAATGGTCCGGTGTATATTTACAAAATGGTAATTTGTTTTTTAGTATAATTTACAGTTTACTATCTGTTTGACTTATTTAGACTACAAAAACCTTGTTAAACAAAAAACGGACCTTTGTACATTTGATCCTTACCAAGTTGTAAAATGATTTAAACCTATAAAAAAATTGTTTGTGTTATAAAAAAACAAGTTTCAAAGGATTTTATTGATACCTTGATGGACTGAAATTGGAGATGGCTAACAGAAGTTATAAAATACAGTGAATATTCCCTAAATTGTTGACATTATACAGTTTGTAACTTTTCCTTTTCATATTTATGTATTTTAGTTAATAAACTTATTTATTCAACAACTTAGGTGCTTTTTATTTAAGTTTTAGTAAATAGTGGTATTATGCTTTATTGCAAAAATAAATGTTGTTGTATATTATACTTAAAAAGTTTTGTTGCACTCTTTGTATTGTTAAAGTATTATCTTTGGTATGTATTAGTAAAAGTTAAATATGTCTTAGATAAAGCAATTGAAGCAGTATGCTACAAAATATTATACAGTGCTTCTACTTTTACACGTTAAGTGTCATAAATTGTATAAAAAATAAAAAATAAATAATAAACAAATTAATACATGCCCTGCCAAAAAATATTTCATATTTTTTAAATTTTAAAATTGTTTTTTTTAAACCTATATTAAAATGCAATAAGTTAATTAAAGTTAATTATTTTTAAATTATATATAATGTTTAAAACCTGAATGCGTAGTTAATGTACATAATATATATTGTAAGTAAAAAAATTGTATAAAATATCAACGGGTGCAAAATCAAAAAGAAAAATAATTTCAATATGATTTATAACGTCAACTATTAGCAAAATACAGATTACATGCAATTTTATTTACAGTATAATGTAATAAATTTGCTTATAATAACTTATTCGCGTACAGCAATTTTAATTTTTTTAATCACAGGCAGTACAATGTATTGATTATATTTATATTCATTAAAATATGGCATTTTATTTCATTTTAATTTTATTATATTTTTAAATTAATGGTAAATAACTATTTTAAGCTGAATGTATCTTTAGTATATTAAAGTTTTATAATAAATAATAATAACAATAACAATAATAGAACAAATTATTTTATATTAAAAAAATGATATTAATTTTATTAATGTTTTGTAACTCAATATTAATTTTTTTGTTTACTTTATCACTTCTTTAATTATTTTTTTAATTTTGGCAATTATAAACTTAACTTTGCTTGCAGATATACAGTTAGCATCATGATTGAACGTGGTTAACAATTATTCACTACGCAGTTTTTACAATTCTAAAGCTTTTGTAAAAACAAAAAAAACTTACTTGCACATGAATGCCAAAACTAATCAATACAAAAATTTATGTCTACCTTATTTATCCAAAATATTAACCAATCCAAAATTAAATAAAATTAAAGTACTAAGATACCTATCAATGTAGAAATTGTTTTACCCACGCATTTATTTAAACTAATTTAGACATTTCAAAGTATAATGTAATAATTGTGCTTTATAATGACTCATTCTATGTATAGCAATTAAAAAAAAATTTAATTACATGCATACTATATAAACTATATTTATGTTTATTAACATATAACATTTTATTTTATTTTGATCCCATTATTTGTATTACTAATTTTTTTTATATTAATGGTAAAAATGTATTTTACGCTGAATGTATCTCTAGTGAGATATTAAAATTTAATAATAATAATAATAATAATATTTTAAACTACATTTAAATATATACTAAGCAACATTTAAAAAAATATTTATACACTATGGGTTTACTAATAGTATATATTATTTAATTAATATTAACAAATTTAAATAAAATTACACTTTCTAAGTAGTAAAAGGTACGTTTTATAATTATTTTATTTATATATTTATAGGAAACAAAATTATTTTTAATATTTAAGTTTATGTATAATATACGTATATATAGTATACTTTTACTACAATATTTTTTATATAATATTATTATAATGTTATACACATTTATAGGGGCTAAACTAAACCATTTTAATAAACTTTTTGTTAAATAGTTAAACAAAAATAATATGAGCTAAGTTAATGATTTTTGTTTTATATAGTTTTAACATATAAAAAATATTTTTTAATTTTTGGATACATTGCATTCAAATGAGTAAATGCTATTTATTGGGTTTACACAAAACAGTTGAAGAAAAATAATATTAGACAAAATAATTATTTGTTTTATAATGTTGCAAGTGTTTGCATAAATTAGCATAGATTTTATTTATAAAAAACAAATACATTTTAAAAAATAAACAATAATGCTAATTACTTTTTTCTTTATTTCTATTTTGAACATTTACGGCACGTCATAAAATTGTGTGCAAATAACAGATAACTATTTTTAACTACTAAAATAAAACAAAATAATATTTTAAATAAAATCGTTTTTTTTAATTTGTTTTAATCTTAACTTTACTTTGTCATAAATAGTAATAATAACGTTAAATTTTGTGTCTTAAAAATATAAACATATACTATTAAAATATGTCATTAAGTATAATAATGTGTTTATTATTATAAAAATTCATAAAATTTAATAGTAACTTGTTTATTTTGCTAAATCCAAATTCCCAATAATCACATATTTTTATGTATATAAAACTAAATGTAAAATGTTGTACATTATTAATAAAATTTGTACTTTATATTTGTATTTTTGTAGCATTGTTTAACCATATTAAAATAATATCTACGTTTTCTCATAATATTTTTAACATTATTTTAAATAATATTAATGAAAAAGTTAACATTTTTTAACAATATTATAATAAAATTTAAATTTAGACAGAAAATAAACAATTTGAGTATTAAAAAAGTTAAATTAAAACACATTGTTTTACAAAAATAAATTATATTAAAAAGTATACTTACAAAAATTTTAAAAATTGTTAAAAATGTACACATTTAATATGTTTTAAAAAATTCATTTTGTAGAATTAAACATTTTAATTTTAAAACCAATTTTTAAAACTAATTTATTATATTATATTTTATAAATGAGGGTTACTTTAGCCATCAATTTCTGTAGCATTATCTATTATTGTATATGTAAAGAAAAATAAAAAAATATTTAGTATTTTAAGTACTAATATAAAATTATTTATAAAGCATCAGGTGGTTTGTTATTTAATTATTTTTTAATATTACATTATACATATTAATTTTTAAATATAAAATTATTATGTTAAAATAATAATATTTAACTATATAGCTACATATAATTATTACAAATTGTAATATTGTTTTTTTAAAAGATGTTTGTACATACTTTAGTTAGCAAAAAAAATTAAAAATTAAAAATTTTTTATATATTAAAACATTTATTACTTTTCCATTATTAAGTGTGTTTAACTCACAAATAAACATATTTTACAAATATTTAGAAAAAATTATTAATTACAAAAACTAATATTTTAAAATAATGCACAACCATATTCGATATGGTCAGCAAGTATATGAACATGATTAAAAAACATAAAATTTGTTATATTGACTAAATAATATAAATTTATAAAAAACTATTAATAATTTTAAAAAATTATACGCAAAAAATAATTTTTTAAAAAAGAGTATTTTTTAATTTTTTACAAATGTTTAAGTTAACAGGCATCCATTACTACATAAATTACAATTGTTAGAAAATAAATTGTTTTTAAAATTATGTAAATTGAATTATAATAATTTTAAAAATAAACATTTATTTTAAGTCTTGTATTATTTGCAGGCACTTAAATAAATATATTTTTTTATAATTGTGTGCTTTATTTAAATAAAAAATATATTTATATTAAATTTATTATAAAATTTATGACTTTTTTATGTATGTATCCAGAGCATTGTACTATTTATTTTACATTTCATTAAACTTTACATTTTAATTTGCAAATAATTAATATATATAATTAATACATTTTGGTAATTTTAATTACTTTTGAGTGATTAATAATTATATTATATTTAATACATTTTTTAGCATTACAATTTATAATATTTTTAAGTTAAATATAAGTTTTATATTTTTTAACAGAAAATATTAACTTTATAAACTTTATAATACACAGTTCAATGTGTATGTATTATAAATTATGTTTTTGTAAATAAACCTTATTTTCTGTAAGGTGTTAAACAATTTGTGTAGATTAAAAAACATTTAACATAATCCATTGTATAATACTTTTTAAAATAGTATTTTTTAATAATGAGTTCCAGTTTTCGCACAACATTTTCTATTTGTTTTTGTTTACAGCGCCTATTTTTGTTAATCCTTTTCCTGTATATTGATTTCTACCCAATTTAACCATTTTTTAGTTAACAACGGTTTTTTTTATTTTTTACTTCTAATGCAGTTATTTTCTTACTACGCAAAAGGTGGTCGTACCGTTGTAACTCTTTTCTTAATGTTTAATTATATTTGGCCGGCTTTATTGCGGTTTTAACATGTTTGTCTTTTACATTTGTTGCTATTTTTTGTTACTTTTTGCGCTATTTGTGCAATTAATTCTTTATTTTTTTCATTTTATAAATCAAGGTATTTAAACCTATTTTTAAAGTTTTTTACTGCATGAATCAATGTAATCTGCAAATAACATACATTTTAAAGATTCTATTTTAATATTTATTAACAGTACGTCAATAAATATTTTATTTATTAATTTTGGCTTTTATGTGCAGGTAAATTTTTTTTTTCCAAAAGCTTTAGAAATGTTTAAAGCTGCGTTTAGTGGATAATTTTTATTACTTTTAATTTTTAATGCTAATTGTATATAGGATTTAAAAAGTGTATTAACAATATTATTTAATATAATAAAATATTTAATTCCTGCAGATTTTAATATCAATAATATACATTTCTTTAAAACAACACAATCTTGTTTTAATTAACCAGAAAACGTTACAGGTAAGCAATATAATATTAAAGTACAAAAACATGATGCAATAAACAATTTATTTATATAATTATCAACATTTAGTTTTTTTAATTTTTTTATGTAGTAGTATAAGGATTTGGGTTTTATAAATAAATGCTCTACATGATTACAACAAGTAAGTTTGCTATCTATGTTTACCCCAAGAAACTTAATTTTGTTAAAAGTGCATATGTTTGTTTAATTTATTTAAATGTTTTGTTTAATTCCATTGTTTCTGTTGAACGCTTTGTTGTAAATTTAACCATCTTCCATTTTAATGGATTTCAATTGAAATCAAAGTTAGTAGAACTGTCAAATTTGTTTAGATTATTATTTTTTAAAATTTTGTGCACAAAACCATTTTATTTCCAAAATTTAAATAAATGTAAAAACTTCCGCACTTGCAATACATCTACGTGCAGTAAAAATAAAACGGAGATAGTACTGCACTTTGTAAAACTCCATTATTATTTTTTTGTTAACTCTGATTTATTACGACTAATTTGTAAAAATTGTTTTTTTTAAAAATAATTTTGTAGCTAGTTTAAAAAGTTAATGGGTGTTTCAAGTAGCTCAAAACGTTTATGTAATTTTTTTCTTGATATGTTATTAAACTTACATTGATAATTAAGAAACATGCAGTTTATTAAACATTTTTTTGTCACGAAATTTAGTAATGTAATGAACAAAACTAACTACACATTTTAGAGTTAAATAATTATTTTTATATGCAAATTAATTATTATTATTATTAATGTGCAATATAATATATAGTTGTTAAGTATTATTTTTTAGTTAATTTTAAAAATATTGAGGTGTAAGCAATTTGGCAATAGTGTTTTGCATTTGTTGATAAAACAAAAATTTTTAAAATAGGTGTGATTACTAAAATACGCCAAGTACCAGCTAATTTAAAATTTATAGTAAATTTGCTCATTATTGTAAATAATGTTAAAGCAATTTCTGGCATTTATAGCTTTAATAAATTGCAATTTAATCTATTAGGTTCAGGTAAAATGCTTGTCTTACATTTGTTAATTAATTTTTAAATATTAAATTTAATAAAAAATGTTAAATAATTTTTAGTTAATTGATTCAATTTTAATATGCTTGAGTTGTTTGAAGTAAACTAATCATTTAGTTTCTTAGCATATATCTTAAGTTGATTTGTTTTTGATTTATTGAATATTTTGTTAATATATTTTTAATTAAATTGTTAATCATGGTTTGATTAAAAATAATTATTAACGTAGTTATTAAATTTGTTTATTTCCAGTTTAATTTGTTTGTTTAAGTTTTTAAGTTAGTGTATTTGCTAGATCTATATCCTAACTTTTAATATCGTTTAAGCATTTTAAGATTTAATTAAAAAAATGTTGTTTTTTGTAATCTCAACATTAACTACTGAACAATATTTGTTAACATAAATGTTAATAAAATTAGTAAAAAATACAGTAGGATTATTTAGGTTAAGATTGTTAAAATTAATGTAATTAATGGTTAATAGTGCGGATTTAAATAATACTACATTTGAAATTGATGTCTTTTGTACATATATAAATGATTTAAAAACAGGCTTTAAAAATATTAATAATATTTTCTTCGGTATATTTTTGGAACCAGACAATTTATAAAATGGTTAAATGTTAAAAAAACATGTTGTTTTACTAAAAAATAATTAAAGGCATTTTTAAAAATATAACTTAGTTGTTTTTGAAGTTTTGTAGAAAAATTAACTAGATAAGTAAGGCCCATTAGTTTAAATAAATTGGTATTTGCATAATTGAAATTACCAACTTTTATAATATTTAATTAAATATTTAAATATTAAAATATAATTGCACATTTAAAACAGTACAACGCACAAATTTAATAAATCTACTTTTATTTTTATTTTAAAAGTAATATTTTCTTATGTTTAAACCATATATTAACCGTATTTTTTGATAAACGGTTAACAAAAATATTGTATACAATATTTAATGCTTTACAACCAATATATTTACTACAAAAATATATTTTTTATTTATTAAAACATTTTAAAAAATTAACAAAATATATTACAGTCAATGTAGCAATATAAAAATAAGCAAATTATATAGTTTGAGTATGTAGATATAAAATAAAAGTAAGTGTTTTATAATTGTTTGTGCCACTTTAGTTACACATATTTTTTTTAAATGGTTAAGAATGTGAAAAACATTTGTTATGTATAACTATTGTTTAAGACGTTTAAAAAATAAATTTTATTTAAAAATGTATAATACATGCAAAAACATTTTATTTTTAATGTAATTATTTTTAAATCTTATATTTTTCTAAAAGAAATTAAAACGTTTTTTAATATTATAACATTTAATGTAAAAACTTATAAAAAAATTGTAATTAATAACACTAAAAATTTAATTTATTTTTTAAAAATGTTAAGAAATGTTAAGAAATTATACGTTAAACTAAGCAGATAAAATTAATAAGAATATGCAATAAAATTACAAAAAAAAATTTTCGCGAATGTTTTAAAATTATAAAATTATAAATTTACTTATTATTTGCTTTAATTTTGTTTTTTTGTTGTTTTGATGTTTTTATTAATATGTCTTTTTTTATTAATACGCTTTTGTGTAGCTAAATAGATAAAAATAATAATTAACATTTTAAATGTTAATACAGTATTACTTATAAAACAATAAGCAGTGTTATTTTAATATTTGTTAATATTAAATTATATTTATTATGTTTTAAATATAAAATTATAAAATTATAAAGATTTCTATTATTTGTTTTAATTATTAGGTTAATTTATTTTTACTAATGATACTGCTATATTGCTACTTGTTATATATTTTAAGCAGTAAGGTTTTTTAATAAATATAAGTTATTTTAATAAACATTTTCTGTAACATTAAATTAAGTTTACAAAAATCTAATACATTAAAAAAACAAAGTACCAGTTTAAAATATTAAGTTTTTTAAAAGATAATAATAATTGGTACATATGTATTTGTTTATGTACACAAAAAAATATTTGTTATTTAGTTGTACATGTAATTATTTTAAATTAGTGAACAATATGTAAAACATTTATCTACGTACAAATATTGTTTAGAACGTTATAAAAGTTAAGGTTTATTTCCAAACAGTTAATGCGCAATGCACGTATTTTAAACTGTAAATTTAAAATTTATTTTTATGCAAAATATATTTTTTTATTTTATACTTTTTTTGAATTATATAAAAATTAATGTGTAAATAGTAACGTTTAGCTGGTACTTAAATTGACAAAACTGTTTTATATATTATTTAATCTCAAATAAGAACAAAATGTTTTACAATATTTAACATTAAAACAATATATATATTTACAAATGTAACATAGTTTTAATATGTTTATATAAAAATATTTTTCTTAATTTAAAGCACAATAAAATTTTATTTAAACAAGTAATTTATTTTAAAAATGTAAATATTTATAATTTTGGTTTAAGCTAAAGTTTTATAATTTTACTAACAGAAAATATTAACTTTCATTTATATTTATTATTAATACTCCTAAAATATTGTATGAAAATGTAGTAGTAGTATATTAAAAATTTTAATATAATTAGGTAAAATTACAAAAAATTACAAATAACCGTGCAGTTATGTATATATATATAATATTTATATAGGTAGAAGTAGTAAAGGTTTTTAAATTGTTTTTGTTATTATAATTATAATATAATTTTTATAGTAATCAATTATTATAAAATCAAAATATTAATGTTTATAGTCGCTCAATATAAAATGTACATAATTTTTAATGTACATTCTTGCGTGTTTATAAATATTTTATAACAATTTTTTTAGACAATTTGTTTCTAATAATTAAATATGTACAACTCTCACAACAATTACTGCAAAAAAATAATTATTTAACAAAAACCGCTCTAGCAACAGAAACGTTGGTTCGATTATACAATATGCAATAATATATAATAATTAAAAAATATATAATTATATATACACATATATTGTAAAAAAATGTTATAAAAAGTATCAACTAGTGCAAAATCAAAAATGGAGTAAAATAAATAACATGATTTATAAATACAACTATTAACAAAAATACGGATTACATGCAATTTTTTTAGTTACTAAATAATTAGAAACATTAGATAATTTAAAAAATTTAATAATCTATGTGATTGCTATTTTTTAAACAACCTGATTCAGGATTTTTAAAATCTTGTCAATAAAAGTGTTAATATTTTTTCGTTTCATCTCATATTGAGCAACAAATCAAATACGTTTACATAAATTTTTAGTTTTAATATGCTTACTGATTTTGCGTTTTAGCATACTAAAAGCTTTTTTTAGCTTTTCTAAAGTTTAAATGTAAATATAAAACCAATAAAGTGAACTTTAATAAATATGAAGTTACTTTTTTGGACTTATGACATTGTCCTAAAGAATAGTAGTAACTATTCTGTCAATGTGCTGCATTTTATAATAAAAAACATTTCTTATAACTAAAATATTTTTTAACAATTAAGCTACCAAATATAATTTTTTATTTAATAGTTTTATTATACTTAATACCAAACCAACACATTACATGTCAAGAATGAGTTTTCTTTTTGACAACCGAGAGTAAATGTTTTTAAAATCGCGACTTATACAACACTTTGTTTTTAAAGCCAAATGGTTTGTCCCAAATTATTTTTTTATTGGCAAAACATAAAAAACGCTAATAACAAAAATGTCGTTTACTTTATTGTTTAAAAAAAGTTAATCTATTATCCTTTTGTTTTTTAATAATAAATGACTTAACTTTTGATAATTGTAGAGTTAAACCAAATTTGATTGCTTTGTTTTTTATTGTAGAATAAGTAAAATTGTTTAAGCTAATTTTTTTGGTTTTTAAAATAAGTTTATTATATTTTTTTTAATTTTATAACAATTTTTTAATTATCTATAGTAGTCGTTACAAGTTTTCTCCCAACATTGTCATAATTTTGTCGTTTTCAACCGTTAATAATTTAATATTTTGTTAAAAAGTTAATTGTATATAAAATTGCCTATTTGTTAAGTCAAATTTTTTTTTTTTAATTTTGTAATAACACAATATTTATTTTTGTTAAAATAAGTTATATTTTTATTACTACTGTCTATTTCATAAACGATGCAATCAGAAAGTAAAATTAGCGAATGAGCGGAATCACAAGGTTAAACGTAAATAATAAATTATTTAATTTGTTTTTAAATTTTTATTAAAATTTAGTTTTAAATTGTTTTTATTATTTTTATTTATATGGATTAAAATAATTAAGTGTTTATTTTAATAATTATTTTGACATCAGAATCAGGGCACATTTGAATATGCGTTTAACATCAATTTTAAAAATTAATTATTGTTTATTATTAATTAAATTAAGCACACAAAATCATAATATGCTAATTATTATAAAAATTATGTAGCTTTATCTTATTATCCAGGTTAATATAAACGTAGTTTTTAAAATATGCTATTTTGGCCGATTTAGTCTTTTTAAATATATATTTACAAGTATATATAAAGAAACTATTATGTACTTGACATTATTTTTAATTTTCAATATTTATTTTTACAATAAAACAATTAGGCATAACAAATTAATTTGTAATTTTTTGCGTTAATTTTTAAAATAGTTGTTAATGGGTCATGTTATTACATGTTCTTTGTAGCAAATTAGCATTTTAGTCTAGTGTTTGTACATAAAATGAAATATGTAATTAGTATAATTACTATATCAACACAATAACTTTGGATTTTGTAATTACATATGATTTTGACAACTTCTAAAATGTTTTTTTTAAATATATACCTATATATACTTTGTTTTTAGGTAAATTTAATTTATAAACAAATATTGCATTACTAATATTTATAAAACATATTATTTACAAAAGATATTTCTAAACATATTGTTAAACCGTATTTGTTCCGGTCATTAAACATATTAAAATTATAATAACTACTAAAAAATTTTTTTTTAAATATATGCTGACCAGATTGTATAAATTTATAAAAAAATCATAAATTTTACAATTTAAATAATTTATTAATATGCACAATTTTAATACATTTTTGTTAATTATTTTTAATTTACTAAAATACAATTTTTTACTATACAAATTGTACATTTTTTACACTTTTTATTATATACAAGCTCAATATTTTATTATTATTATTATTATTATTATTATTATATTTAATGTTACAAAACATACTTCTAATTTTATTAAATAAACGTATTTATTTAAATTAACAATGTTAACCACAATATTTTTATTGCATTTAAGTATTGTTAATCTTACATATATGTTTATTTATGTATCTAGCACTTAAAATAATACTTAAATACCGTTAAATAAAAAATCAAATTTACCGTGCAATAAAATATTATAAATAATTTTTTATTTGCAGTTATGTTTGTATACAATCTAATAATAACAATAGTCTACTTATTTTTAGTGTGTACAAAATAAATAAAACACTAAATTTTTGTTAAAAATACACAATGTGTTTATATGTATTAATTAAATTTGTTTTAATTTATGTATATGTAAAATTACAAAAGATAAAAGGCTTTACTATATTAAATAATGTAATTATTACAAATAAACATTTGGTTAAGCAAAAAATTAATGTATTAACATGATTTTATAATATGCACATGTTAATTAAAACATAATGAAAATTGTTATTATATATTGTATTATATATTATATATTGCTATAAATATACATACATAAAACTAAAGTAAATATTTAAAACGTTTTTTTATTAAATGTATTTGAGGTGTTAACACAATTATTTTAAGTAACACTAAATATTTTTTTTTAAATTAAAATATGTTTCTTAATAATGTTTTTAACTTCTTTTTAGAAAACATTAATTTAATTAAAACGCAAATAAATTACAATTTAAGTGATGCGCATTGCATAAAAATTAATAAAACACAATATTAATATTTTAAGTTACATATACTTGTATAATAAACAATTTTTAAAAAAATATATATACGTTATTTGTGTATAACTAATACTGAATATTTAAAAAACATTAAAATTTTAAATAAAATTACACATTCAAAGCAGAAAAACGTATGTTTTGTAATAAATTTAGTTTGTATTAACTATTTACAAAATTCAATTTTAATACGTAAATCATGTAATAAACCGTTTTACAAGTTGGTTTTATTTATTGTTAATTGAATGTTTTATTATATATGTAAAAAGAAAAAAAATGAGAAACTAAATATAACTTTTTTAAAACTTTTTATTTAAATTAAGAAATTTGTTGTTTCAAAGAATTATGTTAACATAGTATAAGTTAACAATAATTAAAGTTATTTGCTTTTTTTTTGGTTTTTATATTTAAAAATAATAAAATGTTATAAACAATTAGGTCAAATATATAATTTTTTATATTTGTTTAATCTCACAAACATTTTTTGTGCTTTACCCTTAAACATAATTTTAAACATTACAATGTGGTACATTGTGGATAAGACTGGATACATCTAAAACGCAAACACTACTATTTTTAATGTTTTTAAGTTTATCTGGGTAAACATAAATATATATATATATATATATTTAAATTATAAGATACAAATTTATAAATTTTACAATTATATTTTTGAGTATTGCATAAAAACTAATAAAACAAAAGATTATAATTTTAACTTGTATACACATTTATAGTAAGTAATAAAATCTTAAATATATATGCGTGTTTATATGTAATATTTAATATTTAATATACATTAAAAAAAATATAATTACACATTTAAACCTAAAAATGTCAAGTTTTATTACAAATTTAGTTTTATATTTATTAGGTTTTAAAAACATAATATTTAAATAAGTAAAAACCAATATTTGCACTTAAACAGTATAAACATATTAAATTAATTACATAAAACCATTAGTCAATATTAATTTTTTTTAAATAAGTATTTTTTTAATAATTTTACAAATGTTTGAATAACTTAGCACACGGTACTGTAAACATATCTTTTATAAATAATAAATTTTAAAACTATGTATGTATTTAAATTTTTAATAACATTTAATGTTAAAAAATTAAACAATAAAGTTAATTACTTTATTTCTCATTTCTGTTTTATCTACTTTCTACATTTTTAACCTAAACCCTTAACCTTAAACACAATTTTAAACATTTACCGAACATGATTACTTTTATTTTAAATAATGGGAAACTTTTTTTAATTGATTTGACAAATTTGACAAAACAACTTTATTTTAAATATTAAAATATATATTTTAAATAATTGATTAACGTTGTAAATTGTAACAATAACGTTAAATTCTGTGTTTTAAAAATATAAACATATACTATTAGATTATTGTAGTAAAAATAATTAAGGAAACATTAGTTAATACTGTGTTCATTATTATAACAAATATTTGTTTAGTAAATTTGTTGAATTTTGAACTTCTAACAATTCAATATTTTTTTAAGTTTTAACCAAATATTTTTATTAAACATAAAACTAGATGTACCATTTTATATATGTTTTAATTAATTAATTTACTTTTTAATTAAAAATGTTATAGTATTATTTAACTATATTAAGGACATCATTGTTTTACTAAAATATTCTTCAAACATTGTTTTTGCAATATTTAATATAGAAAGTTAAATTAACATTTTTAACAATATTATTGTAAAATTTTAATTTAAGCAAAACAGAAAAACATAAACATTTAAAAAACTAAAATAAAAAACACATTGATTGTTTAAAAATAAATTGTATTATAACATACTTATACAT
>JAKXYG010000232.1:0-34730 GCA_025895645.1 Cardicola forsteri | reverse complement strand
TATATATATATATATATATATATATATATATATATATATATATATATATATATATATGTATATATATATATATATACAAAAAGGGGTACATATAACCTTTGTGTTAGTACAATTTATGGTCAACATTATACCCCAGCTTGTGACAAACATGAATTTACAAAATACATTTGTTTTATAATTTAAGCCTTTTATTATTTTAAACATTTATTTGTTTAAAATAATAAAAATGTATTTAATATAAACAATTGTTACTATTACATATATTAATGCATAATTAATATAAAATGTTTTTACAGTTTAATAAACTAATTTATTTATGAGTTATATGTTGTAATAATTACTAAAGCACACTAAATCGCGTCATTTTGCAAATTTTCAATTTCAATAACGTTATAGTTAACGGACATAAAACGGTTTTAAGCATTAATTTTATCCCTTTTCAAAACTTTTGTTTTCAGACTTATTTACCAACAAATAATATTTTTACCTCTGATCTCGACAAGTGACACTAAATAAATTAAAAATACCTGAAAATAAATTTAAAAACAGGATACTATATATAGTACCTAAATAATTGGCTATCATGCGGTGACTTAATAATGGTACACCCATGTTTGCGAAAACCGTCATGTATTAAAAAAAATTAACTTAAAAACATTATTACATTTTTGTTAAAAAAAATTGTTATGAATTGTTTACAATAAACGTAAATTTTACAATAGTTGTTTTCTAAAAACTTTAAAATAAAAGTTACCTAATGAGATGTTTTTACCGCTACGACTGTAATTAAACTGCAAGTCAATACGTAAAAAAAATTTAACATACAATATTTTATAACAAACAAATTACATATAAATAACTGTGTAATATTAATCTTAGAATTATGGTTACATATATGTTGAGGATAATTTTATAAAACCTAATGGATTTTTTATAGATAACTTGATCGACAAAAAGTGTACAAAGAAACGTGGCGGAGGCTTTATTACATATATTAATAACAAATACTGTAATAATCCTAAATCAAAAATTAAATATTTGCAAAATAAAATTGACTGCTTAATTGCATAAATAAATACAGATCTCACTTGAAAAATATTAACATTATAAATATTTACAAATGTAGCGTTACTTAAATCCGCACTATTAAACATTACAAACATCAATTTTAACAATATTAGCGTAAATGGTGCTACTGTATATTTTACTAACTTTATTAACACTTATTGCCCATTAATTAAAGTTGATATTATAAACAACATATTTTTTTATTAAATCTTAAAAGGCTTATACGAGAAAAAGAGGTAGCATATAAACATAGTCAATATACTAAATTAAAAAAATAAACAAACAAATTAGACTAAAAATAAACAAACTTAATAACTATGTTAATAATTATTTTAATCAAACTGTGATTCACAATATATTTGGAAAAATATTAACACAATGTTTAACAAACCAAAAGCAAATTAATGTAAAATGGTTGCTAAAGATCTAACTGATTACTTCACTTTAAACAACTCATACATGTCAAAAGTTAATTGAATAATTAAAAGTAATTCAACATTTATCATTAACTTTAATGTTCAAAAATTAATTAACAAAAGTAATACAAGCACATTACGTGTACCTAATAAAATAAATTGCAATTTATTAAAGTTTTGCATGCCAACAATTGTTTTATCATTATCTACATTAACAAACAAGTTTTTTATAAATTGTGAAATAACTAATACTTGGCGAATCTCACAAATTAAATTTATTCCAAACGTTTTTATATTACTAAGTTGTTCATTACATTATGTGTTTATCCTTTAATATTATATTACTCACCTATATCTTTTTCTGGTTTATTAAAACAAGATTACGTTGTTTTAAAAAATGCATGTTTTATTAAATGATATGGTTGATAAACGTTTTAAATCATGTATACAATTAGCATCAAGAATGAAAAATAATAGCAATCACCCCCTACATGCAGTTTTTAACAATTGTAAAGATTTTGGAAAAACATAAAAATTATAACTAATCAATACACACATTTATGCTTACTGTAATTATCCAAAATACTAACTAATCAAACATTAAAAAAAATTAAATTAGTAAACATATAACATTTTATTTTATTTTGATTCCATTATTTAAATAACTACATTTTTTTATATTGATAGTAAAATGTATTTTACGCTAATGTTTTTTCTTTAGTAAAATATTAAAGCTTAATAATAATAATAATAATAATTACTTTTTTATGTTACTTTATTGACAAAAATGTTTTTTGATTAAAACCGCATAACTTGTCGGCTACTAAAACGTGTTTTACCTTTACCAACAAAAAACAGTTGTAACGTTTACTATGTTTAGTTAATTTTTATTACCGATTTTTTATGTAATTGTTAATACAAGTTGCACTCTTTTATATAATTTTTAAAATTATTGGGTATAACATTGTATTGTAGAGAAAACAAAGAAACGTTTTTACGTTGCAAGACTACTTTTGGTTAACGCATGCCATTTTAATTATTTTAAACAAGATGATTATTTAGAGTTTATAGATGACGCTTAAGTTAATGTTGTTGCAATTGCTAAGTCAATTTTATTTTGCTGCTATTAACAATCCGACTTTACGGTTTAGCCAAACATTATCAAAAAAACGCTAAATTTAAGTATGTTTAATTACATGACACTAACTTACAACCTTAACAAATTTAAACAAATACAAAACTTTTTACTATATATATATGCTGGAAAATGGCAACTGTAATTTAATATTCTAGCGTTTTTATTACATTTTACATCCTAACAAAAAAACCTTCAAACGATGTAAAATAAAAGTAAACACGTAAGAAAAAAAATTTAAGAATAAAAATTGTTTATTTTACAAAATTCCCAGCTAGGTACACACGAAAAACGGCAAAATATTAATTACAAGTTTTTAAATAACAAGTTTAAACATAATACAAAGCTAGATAAAAATTAATAGAAAAATCAATATTTGATTTGCAAAATGTTAAATGTCAAAATGTTACTGTGTAATTAATGGAATATGCGCACATTTTGTGTAGTTAATAGTCAAAACAGGTTTTGAAGATATACAAAATTTAAAACAAAAACGTTTTAAATATTAATAAAATGCATTAGAAAAATGAACATAATAAAAAATATAAATATAATAATTTTACATTATATAGATCAAAATTATTATATTTATATAGTTTGTATTTTGTTAATTAAAATTCATAATATTGAATAAAAATAATTGTAAAACTAGATTTACAAACATAACAATTTTGAGTTTTTGCAACTTTACTGTAGCTATTAAGAACAATTAAAAAAATATTTTTACAATTACAAAATTTGTAAGTAATATTTAATAAAAAACGTTCAAATTTAATACAATTAATGTTAATATAGTAAAAACAAATGTTGGTATTTCTTAAATTGTAGATCACATAATTATGCTAATTGGTTACAGGATCTTTATGCTGAACAGTTATTGCAAAATAAATATTGCCAACACATTTTTTGGTTAAAAGCATATACAAAAGATAGGACAACAACCAAGATTGACAACATTAAAACAAGATATTAACTGTTTCTCAACAGTGGAGTGCATATTAAAGAGTACATGTTACGTAGTATTACTTTTTTTAAACAAGTAGTTTAAAAACTACCAAAAATACATTTATTGTTGTGTAAAAAGCCTAAGCAATATAATAATCAAAATCAATTTTAAAATTCGTAAACAATTATAATTTAAATTGTAAAAAAATTACAAAAATATGATAATCAATATAAATTGTTTTTAAAAACCAATAAAATTTTTAAAACTACTGTTTTAAATAAAAAACGTAATTTTACAAAAAAAATATTAATTTTATCAGTCTCTTAAAAAAATATTATATAAAAAAAAATAATACTAAAATAAATTAATTTAACATTTTTGTTATTAAAAGAAATATTTAATAATAACTACAGTTATTTTAGAAATAACCGTAACAATTTATAAAAATATTAAATGTATATCAACACATTTTATTCAATTATTTTTTTTGTAAAAAAAATACTGTAAAATAGTTAATGATATATATATATATATATATATATATATATATATATAGAGTAAATAATTGTGTAAAATATTTTCTTTAAAAAACTATGTAGTTTGTTTCAAATGTAACCGGATGTTTTAAGTAGTTCAAAAGATACACTATTAAAAATAAATTTATCATAAAAAAAATTACAGTACAAAAAACATTTTTTTTTGTTAAACGATTTATTAATGTAATAAACAAAACTAATTGTACAACCAAGAGTAAAATAATTATTGTATAAAAAAATTAGTAATAGTTTACTTTTAATGGTTAATCTAAGTTTGACTCAGCTAAATATCATTTTTTTAGTTAATTTAAAAAAAAGTAGGTGCAAGCAGGTGGGCAATAGTATTTTCTATTTTCTTTTTTGAACAAAAAATATTAAAATAAGTGTAATGTGTAACATACGCTATATTATATGTTACAATTTATAATATATTTGCTTGTTATCTAAAATAATAATTTAACAATTACTGGCATGCAAAACATTAATATATTGCAGCTTATTTCATTAAGGACATTTTAAATGCTTGTTTTACTTATTGAATTTGATAACAGATGCAAACAAAGTTTTAGTTAATTAAATAAATTATAATTTTATTTATTGTTTCTTTAATAAAAAAAATATTTATTTTAATTTAATTTGTTTGTTTAATTGTAATATAGCCACGTAATAAACAAATGTCTGTAATCCTTATAATTTTATTGCATAAATGTAATTGCGCCACGTTATTTTTATAGTATATGTAACACACTGATGGTAAAATTGTTTAATATTTTAGGGTGAATACAATAACATTACTATATTAATTTTGGTATTTAAAAAAAGGTCATTGATTTTTTAAATATGATTTTATCAACATTTTTAGTTACTTTTTTTTATTAATGGTAATTTTTAAATATATAATAAATTAAAACAATTATTTATGAATTAAATTATAATATAATTAATTACCAAAGGAACCAAAACGGTAATAAACAGTCACCTCATCTAGCCGTAAAAAAATATAATAAACAGTATGCCTATTAATTAAAAAAAAACTTAAAGTTTGGTATAGCAAACGAATAATAGTTAAATTTGTTAACAATATTGAGTAAAATGTGGTAGTTTTTTTACAATTATTCAATCTACAAAAAAATCTAACTTGTACTCTTTTATTTGTTATAGGTAATGTATTTGTTACCTAGTATAAATAAGTGTGCGCACATTCTGTGTTTTTTAATGGTTGTTAATTTTGCATTAAATAATTGGCAAATTACAGACTGACATTTTGTTAGTTTAATTGTAATAAAACTAGTTAATTAACAAACGTCTGGATTTCTTATATTTGTTTTATATAAAATGTAATTGCGTTAGGTAATTTTTAAAGTACATGTAACATATGGCGGTAAAATTGTTTAATATTTTTTAGCATGAATACAAAAACATCACTACATTGATTTTAGTATTTTAAATGCTAACAATCGTTTTTCTAGTATAGTTTTACTATCATTTTTGTTACCCAATTTTATTAATAGTGTTTTTTAAATATATAAAATAATTAGCAATATTAATATTGTGTACACGTTTTTTTATTATATAATACTTATTTGACTCAGTGCAAAAAGCTATTGTTTTAAATTGTTTATTTGCAAGTCAATACGTAAACTAAATATTAAAACTTCTTTCTTATTTTTAAAAGATAGTTTAAAATGTTTTATTTTTTATAATTAATGTGTATTTTTTTAAAATAGTTGTTTTACTAAATTGTTTTTATTATAAAGATGAGCATTGTGCAATAAAACAAAAAGTACAAAAAAACAACAAACAAACGACAAAATAGGATATTTTAATAAACAATTTACCACACTTAAACAACTTTAATTTAACGTATTTAAACATTTGACTAAACGTTTTGTTTTATTCCGTAAAAATTTACTTAAATACAATGTTTTTAAATAGTTAATACTAAAGTTTTCTGCAGTTTAATAACTTTTTAAAACTATTTTAAATTTCTATTTCCAACATCGTTTTGGTAGTTTTTTGGCCGGTACACATATATTTTGACTAATATATTTTATTTGTTCAATTGAAATAAAACCACGTAATAAACAAATGTATTTATTCTTTATAATTGTATTGCATAAAATGTATTCGCGCTAAGTAATTATTAAATATGTTTAATATAAGTAACTAGAGCAGGTTGCTACAAAGTATAACAATGCTTCGATTTTCGCACATCGATAGTCATACATTGTAATTTACAACTGTGTATTTGTTGTCTTTACAATGCTTAATTAAAATTAATATTTTGGTTACTAGTGTTATTTATATTGTTTCTGGAATATTATTGTTGATAAAATAAGTTTAAACAATGTTTACATTTTATAAAATAATACAAAAATATGTTTTTTTTTGATAACGAATATTGTATTAAATTGTCAATATTACATTTATTTATTTTTTCTAAAATGAGTAAATAAACGTACTGTATTACAAATTAACGTCAAATATTTTAACTAATAATATAATTTTTTATTTAAAATTGTTTTATTTAATATATTTTAAAAAATGTATTTTATTTTACATGCGTTAAACAAGGTGGTAATTTCTAATTTAACGTTTATATATGTAATGTTAAAGACAATGTTTCGGTCGACTACATTACTGTAGAATTATAAATTATTATAAATGAATTTTAAACCATAAACTTATACTCAATAAAATGTTAAACAAATTTTGTTAATTTTACAATATTTAGTAATTCAATATATTATTTAATTTTAAATAATTTACATAATTTAAATACAAGCAAAAATTAATGTAATAATAATCTAATTATGGTTTAACAGTTGTAGTTTTTTAATGTACAACTGTTTATTTACTGCCTCTAGAATGTTCAATTAAAATTATTATTATTGCTATTACTGTCACTAGTATTGTTTTTTTTTTAACATTTTGTTTATATAAAAAAATAAAACAATTTTTGCTTTAAATAAAATAGTAAAACATTATTTTTCTTTTTAATAAAAAACAATTAATTAACTTGTCAACAATTCCTATTTGTTGTTGTTATTAAATGAGTTAATATAAATACCACATTACAAAATAACTGTAAATCTTCTAATTAATAATAAATGTATTTATTCTAAATTACTGCATCTACAATATCTTAACAAATGTATTTTGTTTTACATGCGTTTAACAAAGTAGTAATTTGTAATTCATCATTTAAATTTTTAATGTTATTCACATGGTTTTGGTCGACTAAATTATTGTAAAATTATAAAGTATTATAACTGGAATTATTAACATAAATTTACATTTAACAAAATTTTTACAATTGTTAAATGTAAATTAACAATTATAACTTAAAATTACATTTTGTAAAAAAAATTAATTTAAATGTACTAATAAAATAAATTAAATATTAAAACTTCCTTCTAAATTTGCAGTAGATGATAAAATTAAACCTTTTTAATTTTTAAGAAATAGTTTAAAATGTTCTATTTATTAAAAAAACGGTGTATTTAAAAAATATATATATTTGTTTTACTAAAATATATAAAAAATATATAAACAACATTAACAAATTTAATATTTTGTTAACAATTTTTGATAACATAACACTTATTTGACTGAGTGCAAAACGCTATTGTTTTAATTTGTTTATTTGTAAGTCAATATTTAAATTTATATTATTGACATATTGTCATATTTCGCATAATTACTTACGTTTTTGTAAATTAAGTTGTAACCAAATTAATTTAAAAATATGTAAATAAATAATAGTAAAAAAATTATAACATGCTGTTGCAAAAGATTAAACCTAGCATTATGACTACACAGTTTATAAAAACAATTTTATTTTTAGCGTATTAAACTTATAATTGTCAAATTCTTTAACGATATTTAGCAAAATGTAGTAATATGTTGCAATGAATTAATCTACTAAATGTATCTAAATTGTAGTTAAATATTTTTATAAATGTTGTTTTAGGTTTCTAATATATGAAAGTGTGCGCACGTTCTGTGTTTTAATACTGGTTATTGTCTTAACATTAAACGTTTTGCAATTTAAAGTTTAACAGGTCTTTAATCTGTTAATTAACACAGTTGTCTGTGTAACATGCAAAATTATTTGTACTATTGTTCAATAAATTGCCGTTTAATATTTATTTTTTAGTAGTATAATGTTTCTACAAACGTATTTAGCCTTTAGATCAAACGCTGTATTAGTAAAAACTTTAATAAACCAATTTCACTTTAATTAAAATAAAAGTTGTTTTAAAAATTGTTCTATACATATAAAATTTATATTCTATATATTATACAATTATTTTTTCAAAAAATATTTACAATTTTTTAAAAATAAAATATAACCAAAAATGCTTATGTACAATACGTTTTTTAAACAATGTTTTTAATAAAAATGTTTTTTATTACAAATATATTACATGTTTTATAAATGTTTCGCTTAAATGTTTTATTATAAAAAGTAATCTGTAATAATTTCAAAAATTAATAAAAAAACCTTATAATTTAAATGTAGTTTATTCAGGTATGCATTTCAATTTAAAATTATTTTTTTACAATATATTTAAAAAACATATTTTACAAATAATTGTTATTAATAATCTCCTATATATAATTAGACTTGTTTTTCAAATTATTTTTAAATTAAACAGAATATAAATGTAATAAATTACAGTATATATTAACATTATACAATGAATATTAAAATTAATTATTTTTCTTTAATTAAACAAATTTATAAATTTTAAAATACCTTAAAATGTGTATTTTATTAAACGTGCGTCAAAAGTAAAGTACACAATTTAAATACAATTATTTTTTGTTTTTATAATAGAAAATTATTTTAGTTTTATTATAATTTGGTTTTTATTTATTAATTTATCGTTTAGTATTAATTGTATAATGTATATTTTAAAATCTATTATTTTATTTTTATTTTTTAATAACTAACATATATATATACCACAAATTTTGTTAACTTTTTAAATTTTAGTAGTTTAATATAGTTATTTAATTTTAAATATTATATACATTATAAATACAAACAGAATAAAAGTAATAATAATCTAATTATAGTTTAACATTTGAAGTTTTTTAATGTACAACTGTTTATTTATTGCCTTTGTAAATTATTTTTAATTAAAATTATTATTATTGATATTACTGTTAATAGTGTCGTTTTACCATTGTGCTTATATAACAAAATTAAAAAAATTTTTGCATTTACGTAAAAACAGTAAAACATTAATTTTTTTATTAAAAAAACATTAATTAATTTGTCAATATTTCTTATTTCTGTTGTTATTAAAAGAGTTAATATAAGTACCTACATTACAAAAATAACATCAAATCTTATAATTAATAATACATTTATGTATTCTAAATTGCTGCATTTAAAGTATTTAAAAATGTTTTTTTTATGTGTTAAATGTAAGGTGGTAATTTTGTAATTTAACATTTATATATATTTTTGTTATTTACAAGCTTTTGGTTGACTATATCATTGTAGAATTATAAAATATTTTTATAAATTCGTTTTCTGACATAAACTTATATTGAATAACATTTCACATTTAGTAAATGTAAATTAACAATTATAACTTAAAAATAGATTTGTAATAAATTATTTAATTTAAATGTACTAGTATAAATAAATTAAATATTGAAACTTCCTTTTCAATTATAGGTAATATAACCGAATCATCTTAATATTTAAGAAATTGTTTAAACTTTAGTATTTTTTATAACAATAGTGTATGTTTTACTAAAATATGTTTACTATAAAAATGAGGACAAATAAATAAAACAAAATTTACACCAAAACAAACAAACGACAAAATCGCATATTTTTATAAACAATTTACTACTAATTTAACAACATAGATTCCCCGTATTTAAGCATTTGACCAAACGTTTTAATTTATTCCATAAAATAATCATTTTTTTGCATCACAAAAAATTACTTAAGTTTTATTTAAAATAAATATTTATTAATTAATTTAAAGGCTTAATAATAATTAGTATAACGTAATATTTTAATATATATTATTTATATATTTAATTTTAAATAACTAACGTATATATATATATATATCAACTTTTGTTAAATTTTAAAATTATATTATTTAATTTTAAATATTTTGTATAATTTAATACATGCAGATGGTAATTTTATGATATTTTAATTATGGTTAAAAATTGAAGTTATATAATTTACAACTTTTTATTTATTGTTTAAGCAATGCCCAGTTAATATTATTATTATTGTTACTAGTGTCACTTATATAGTTTATAAAATATTTTGTTTACAATATAGGTTTGAAACACGTTTAAGATTAAATAAAATAATACAACATTATGTTTATTTTGATATAAAATATTCAATTAAGTTGTCAATAATACATTCTTTTACTATTTTGAAATAAATTATTAAACGTACTTTATTACAAATCAACGTCAAATATTCAAACTAATAATAAAATAATTTATTCAAATTGTTATATTAAAATATTTAAAAAAATGTATTTTACTTTAAATGCCATAAACAAGGTAGTAATTTGTAAATTCGTTTCGGTCGACTATATTAGTGTAGAATTTTAAGTAATTATGCAAATAGATTTTATAACATACATTTATATTAAATTAAATAATTAACAATTATTAAATGTAATATTAATTTTAATTTTGAATTAATTTGTAATAAATTATTTAATTCAAATGTACTAATAAAAATAAATTAAATATTGTAAATTTTATTTCTATTTTTGTTCATAATATAGGTTTAAACAATGTTTACATTAAAAATAATACAAAATTATGTTTATTTTTGATAACGAATATTTAATTAAAGTTTTTAATTGTACATTTTTTACTTTTTCTAAAAAGAGTTAATAAACGTACTTATTACGAATCAAACTTTTTTGTTATTTTAAGTAATAAATATAATTATTTATTTGAAATTGTTTTATTTTATATAAATGTACTTTATTACAAACCAACGTTAAATATTCAAACTAATAACAAGATTATTTATTCTAAAATGTTATATTTAAAATATCTTAAAAATGTATTTTATATTGCATGCGTTAAACAAATAATAATTGTTTTATTAAAATGTTTATACTAAAAATAAGCAATAAAACATAATTTACAAATAAAAAAACAAACAACAAAATCACATATTGTTATAAAATAACTGACCACACTTAAACAACATTAATTCTAATGTATTTAAGCATTAGACCGAACGTTTTGATTTATTCCGTAAAATACCTTTTCATTTTTTTTGTGTAATAAAAAATTATTTAAGTTTTATTAGAAATAAGTATTTATTAATTAATGTAAATGTTGATTATAAATTAGTATAATGTATTATATTAATATCTATTATTTATATATAATTTTTAATAACTATATATATAACAATATATATATATATATATCAGAAATTATTTAAATATTAAAATTTAATACATCAATATAATTTTTAAATTTAAATATTTTGTTTAATTTAAATAAAAGTCAAAGGTAATTTTTTGTTATTTTAATTATGGTTAAAATGTATTTTTATAACTTACAACTGTTGCGTATTGCTTCTACACTGCCCAATTAATATTATTTTTATTTTTACTGGTGTCACTTGTATTGTTTATGTAATATTTTTGTTTATAAAATAAATTTAATTAATGTTTATATTAAATAAAATATCACAAAATTATGTTTATTTTTGATAACGAATATTCAATTAAGTTATCAGTAGTATATTTTTTACTTTATTTAAAAAGTGATAATAAACGTATTTTATTACAAATCAACGTCAAATATTTGAAGTAACAATACAATTATTTATTTTAAATTGTTATACTTAAAACAGTTTAATATATGTATTTTCTTTTACATGCGTTAAACAAGGTGGTAGTAATTTGTACTTAAGGTTTATATATTTAATGTTATTTACAAGGTTTCTAATGACTACATTAGTGTAGAATAATAAGTTATTATAAATGGATTTCATAACATAATTTATTTTAATAAAATGTTTAAATACTATCAAATGTACATTAACAACTATAAATTTAAATTTAGTTTTGTAATAAATTCTAATTCTAAATGTACAAATTAAATAAATTAAATATTAAAACTCTTTAATATGTGTTATTGTTAATAATAACAGTGTATTTTTAAAGAATAATAGTTTTTCCTAAGATGGTTCTACTATACAAATCAGCATTTTACAATAAAACAAAATTTATAACAAAAACAAACGAGAAAATTGCATATTTTCACAAACAACTTACCACACTTAAACGACATTGATTTAACGTATTAAAGCATTTGACCGAACGTTTTGATTTATCCCGTAAAATACTCTATTTTTCTTTTTTACGTAATAAAAATTACTTAAGTTTTATTAGAAATAAGTATGTATTAATTATTTTAAATGTTTATTATCAATTATTATAACGTAATACATTAATACTGACTAAAAGTTTAGTTTTATCCCATAAAATATTCACTTTAATACCTTGTTTTTAAAACGTTATTATTTGAGTTATGTGCGGTTTAATAACTTTTATTAATTATTTTTAAATTTTATTTCCAACATCGTTTTGACAGTTTTTTTGCCGGTAAACTTAGATTTTGACTAATACATTTTTTTTGTTTAATTGTAATAAAACAACGTAATGAACAACATTATTTATTCTTTATAATATCATTGCATAAAATGTAATCGCACCAGATAATTTTCGAATTACATGGAACACATTATCTGTTAAAACCATTTAACATATATAGGTAATGTTATCATATTTTAATAATTGTTAGAAAATTGTAGTTTTATACAATAGGCAGCGATATATTTGCTAATTTGTATAAAAAAGTGTTATTTTTGTACTTAGAATACATTATTTATTATCTTAAAAATAAATAAAATAATTTTATTTTTTAAAAATTTGTTCAGTAAATAAAAATTTATTTTTTAAATTGACTATAATTAAAGCAAAGATTGATAACACTATTTAAACTAAAATTATTTCACAATAAAAAATTTAAATTGTTTCAATTCTCAATGTATCTATTAAATTAATTAATAAACTTTTTTTTTAATTAAATAATTATTTTTTTGAAAATAAATAATTTTTTTAAAAATATATGTGCACCAATCATTTGATTAGTCAAATGAAAACAATTTAATCATAATTTAATATAGATAAATTAAAAATTCTTGTTTTATAATAATTTGTACAATAGAAAAGGTCATATTTTATGTTAAAAACGGAGTAATGTTTACAAATTTTGAAAATTCATAAAATAATCGTGTTTAGTGTGTAGAACATTTTTGTGAATAAAACATTTAACCAATTATACAAGAAACAAATATGTTCATTTTATTATTCTAAAATTAAAAAGAAATTGAACAATAAAATTAAAGCAAACAAACCAAAAAATATTTGAAAAACATTTATACTGGATTTTTAAAAACTGCAATTGCGGAAAAAAAATTTTATTTGGGATATTTATGTTCTATTTAGCTGTATACAAAGGTTTAGATAAATAGAGTCTACCAAATAGTATAAAATTTATTTTAAATAATTTTAGACAAAGATGGAAATAAAAATGTGTGTGCTGTTATTCATCAATTTTGCACTCAACATTCAAAAATCAAGTGTAGTGTGTATTTTGCTAAAAGTAATAATTTTTTTGCAAATAAGTTGTTTTTGTGTGTTATCTACATAAATAGTGTGTTATTAAGTGTTTGGAGTTATAAAAAGAGTTTTGTACAAACCAAATCTAAAACAGTAAAAAAATTAATAATTTTTTTTCGCAATTATTGTGGTCATAATTTTAGCAAGAAATTTTAAAGAATTTAAAACATGTTTAAAATAATTCTCCGGTGTACATTAATAAAATGGTAATTTGTTTTTTACTATAATTTACAGTTTACTATCTGTTTGACTTATTTAGACTGTAAAAACTTTGTTAAACAAAAAACTGATTTTTGTATGTTTAATATTCAATTTTCCGAAATTAAGCGTTATTTTAAAGAGTACGTTAACAAGTTGTAAAATAACCTATTACGTAGACAGAATATTGTATGTGTTATAAAAAATCGTGTTTCAAAGGATTTTATTGGTACATTGATAGACTGAAATTGGAAGTGGCTAGCAGAAATTATAAAACACGGTAAATATTCTCTAAATTGTTGACGTTAAACAGTTTGTAACTTTTTCTTTAAATATTTATGCATTTTAGTTAATAAAGTAATTTATTTAGAAATTTAAGTGCGTTTTATTTAAGTTTTAGTAAATGGTGCTACTATGCTTTATTGCAAGAAAAGATGTTGTATATTACAATTAGAAATTATTTTTTCGAATAATGTTACTTAATGTGTATTGTTAAAGTATTATTTTAAATATGTATCAGCAAAGGATAAATATGTTTATAATAAGTAACTAGAGCAGGATGCTACAAAGTATAACACTGCTTCCATTTTTTTACGTCAATAGTCATAAATTGTAATTTAAAACTGTGTATTTGTTGTTTTTACAATGCCTAATTAAAATTAATATTATTGTTACTAGTGTCACTTATATTGTTTCTGGAATATTTTTGTTTATAAAATAAATTTAAACAATGTTTACATTTAATGAAATAAAACAAAAATATGTTTCTTTCTGATAACGAATATTGTATTAAGTTGTCAATAGTACATTTTTTTTAAATGAGTTAATAAACCTACTTAATTACAAATTAACATCAAATAATTGAACTAATAATAACATATATAACATATTTAATCTTATCTACGCGGTTTTGGTTTACTACATTATTGTAGAATTATAAATTATTAAAAATGAATTTTTTTACATATATGTATTTACATATATAAATATTAAATAAAATATTAAATGTAAATAAACAATTATAATTTTAAATTTAATTTTGTTATGAATTATTTTATTTAATTGTACTAATAAAAATAAACTAAATAAAGTACATTTTCTTTTTATTTGCAGTAAGTAATATAACCGAGTATTCTTGATTTAAAAAAAAAAATAAACAATTTTGTATATTTTTTAACAACAGGTACTTTTAAACCAACATTGTTTTACTAATTTGTGTTAATATAAAAGTAATCATTGTACAATAAAATAAAAAATACGATACAAAAACAAAGGCAAATAATTTAATAAACAGTTAAGTACAATTAAACAAAAATGTTTTTACGTATTTAAATATTTGACTAAACGTTTTGTTCTATCCCATCAAATATTCACTTAAACACAATGTATTAAAATACTTATTATTAAAATGTTGTGCGGTTTAATAACTTTTTGTTAGTATTTTTAATTTTAATTTTGAAAATTGTTTTGATAGTTTTAGGCCGGTAAACGTAGAATTTAATCAAGTCAATTAGTTTGTTTAGCTGTAATAAAGCAACGTAATGAACAAAAGTCTCTATTTTTTATAATGTTATTACATAAAATGTAATCGTGCCAGATATTTTTTAAATACTTGTGACAGATTAGCGGTACAAATTATTTAATATATATTTAAGTAAATAAGGATACATTACCATATTGATTTGAGTTTTTCAAGTACTTACATATAATATTGCAATATAAAATAATTTGTGTTTTATTGTAAATGTGTATTTGTTTATTTATTTAATTTAATGTAATATTTTAATAATGTTTTGCCGTAATTATGTAAAGGACATACATTTATTATGTATATATTTAATTTATAAGAACAAATGTACATATATCTATATATTACTAATTTAGCAAATATTTTTATATTTTAGCAGTGCAAATATTACTTAATTTTAAGTATTTGTGTCTAATTTAAATACAAACACAATAAAATGTTATTGTATTCTAATTATAGTTAACAAGTTGTAGTTTGTTAATGTACAACTGTTAATGTATTGCTTCTAAAATGACCAATTAATATTAATATTGTTGTTACTATTGTCACTAATATTGCTTATTAAACATATTTAATACGAAAAAAAATAATTATTGTTTGCATTAAATATATAAATTAATACAACTAAGGCATGTAAGGTTTATCTTTTATAAATGTTAAAAATACATTTTGACAAAAACTAAATTTTACAAAACTTTATTACAACTTGTCTTATTAATGTATTCAAATGCCAATTTGTATATAATTATAATATATTTTATAGTAATTTTTTTATAAAGAAAACTAAATACATAAAGTACCCCAAAAGTATGGCTGTCCTAATGTAATAAAACAAAACATTAATATATATATATATATTATGTGTAGCAAAATAAATTAATAATGTAAATGTTATATTAAAAGTTATATAACATTTGTGTATATACATAGATAAATATTTATTTATTTTTGCTGCTTTAAATGTTTTAAAAAAATATTTTTTTAACATTATATAATTAAGTAAAATTAAATTTAAATCTGCATTTTAGTTTAGAAACTGTTAAACTTGTGTTATTTTAGTGCAATATATTAGACAACCAATGCAATATCTACGTGTAACACATAATAACAAATGATTTAAAATGTTAAACTTTTTTAATCAAATATTTAATTAGTTTTAAAAATTTTTTTAATGGTTTGTAAATGTTAAAAATTAAGGAATTATCTAAAAAATGTTTTTATTAATTTATTTTAATATTTATATAATATTTAATATTTATATTAATACAATTTAATTTGTAACTCATTAATTTTCAAAATAAAATAGTTGTATAAACGTTTTGACAATTATTTTGGTTTTTGTAATATAATAATTTTAATTATTTGTAAAAAAGTGTGTTAATACACTTTTATACAAATAAATGTTTTATTATAACCATATATATATATATATATATATATATTATGTATAAATACTTTAATTAACAAATTATGTTTTTTAGCACCAAGTAAATGTGTAACAATAAATTACATATGTTTTAAATTATTAATTTGTGTAAATTGGTTTTTGTTATAATTTACTTACACAAATTATTATGTAAACGTTATTTTTAAATAATTTTTTAATATTTATATTTAGTCTAAATTAATATATAATAAAAAAGTAGGTTTTAGTTTATAGGTTTTATGTTTATTCGCAAGTTACATAACAATAAATATATATTTAAACTTTAATTTATTAAATTTGGAAAACATTAAAAATAAAATAATAAATATTAAGTAAAATTATGTAGCTCAAAAAAAGCAAATTTTAATACTTTAAAAAATGAGTTCGATACGACGTTTACGAATAAACCCTTTTTGTATAAAGCTGTTATATAAAAAATAAATGTTTGCTAATTATTTTTATTATTATTTAGTAATAATAGCAAGATTATATTAGATAATTGTAGAACCAGTGTTAGATAACATTACATGTATTGTATTTTGCTTTAGTCATTATGTGTATGCTGTATGTAATTAAATAAAAGTTGTTCTTTTGTATAGATTGTAAAAACTGCATAATATAAAACTTATTGTTTTAATGGTTAGTGCATAATATATATATTATAATAATGATACATAATTTTTGATATTTTTAAGATGTTAATAATTGTTTTTAATTAGTGATTATAACAATTTAATGTTTTGTTTTATTACTAAATCAATAAATTAAAAATAATATATTATTTAATTTTGTAATTGCATTAGAGATTGTATTTGTTTGTTACAATGTTTAATTAAAGAAATATAATATTTACAAATTTCTTTATTTTGTTGGGTATAGTGTTCTTTGTTTTTAAATTTTAATGCTTTAGTTAAATATTTAAATATATGTTAGTTCTATGTTTAATTCTATAGTAAGCCACATAAGTATACATACAGTATGTATAATTAAACGCAATACACGTTAGGAGGAAAACTATAATGTAAACTCATTTTTGTTTTATTTTTTTTTAAAACAAAACCAAATAATTTTATTTAAAATATTTAAAAAAAATATGATTACGTCTACACTATGACTAACAATAAAAAATACAATTTTATTTTTTAACATACATACACATTAATATTAATTATTTTATGTACATTTATATAAAAACAAACTTTTGCTATAGTATTTGTGTAAAATAATAATAGTAATAATAATAATAATAATAATAATAATAATAGAAATAGTAGTAATAATAACTATTTTTTTTAAAAACAAAAGTAAATAAAAAAAATTATATTTAAAAAATATAAAACATTGTTTACAATATGACTAACAATAAAAATAAAATTTTATTTTTTAACATACAAAAACTTTATTATTATTAATTTTATGTACATGTACATAAAGACAAACTTTTGTTCCAGTATTTGTGTAAAATAATATTTATAATAATTGAAATAATATTAATAATAATAGTAGTTATAATAACAATTTTTTAAATTTAATAAAAACGTTAATAAAATTTAGTAAATACCTTTAATATTTACTTTTAAACAATTAAACAGTAAACATTTTAAACAATCTAATGTTTGCTAACTTGAATTGATTGTTACTCATTAATTTTAATAATTGTGACTTAAAATACAAGTTTATTATTAAGATGTTATATATTTTTAAAAAAGCTGTATTAAATTTGTGTTTTTTTGTAATCTGTACTATTTTGCTAAATAGCTTTTTTACGTAAAAACATATTAATTTTTTTAAATAATCGTTTTTATATAATTCTTAAAATGTTTTTAGGAATAAAAATAATAATGTATTTATAAATGTTTTGATTTTTCATTTAATAAACTATATAATTTAAGAAAACGTTAACATGTTATAATAAAATTACATAAAACTGAAGGATATTTTCTAATAATTGCTTATTTATTATTTCACAAATAACAATAGTAATTCTCTAGTTTATTTAATAAAACATATTTAAAAATAATAAATTATTAAATTTGTAAATCAAAACCTTTTAAACAAGAAATTTTTACACAAACAAAATATTTACTAAAATTAAATGTAATTAGCTACTATAAGTAAGACTAATTATAATTATTAAAAATTATACGTAAAAGTACAGAAGTTTAGAGTTAAATTTAAATTTAAAATTGTGCAATACAAATTGCCAACAATGCATTATATACCTATTTTATTTATAAATTAGTTAAAGACTTTGTATTAAAATAGTTATAAAATTAAGAAAATATTTGTGCATAGTGTGCTGTTACTAATACATTTATTTACATTTGACTTGCTATAATTTATATTTCACCTAATTAAACATAAATGGAGCACTATTGTATTAATGTTAATGTTAAAAAAAGTTTACAGTGTATACCAAACATTTATAATTATTAAATTATTATATATATTTATTACAATTTAGCAATGAGTAAATTAAATATAGTAATTTTATAAAGCTATTTTATTATTTGGTAGCAGTCTTTTTTAAATTATTTCTAATATATTCTAATATAAATACAATTTAATATAGCATTTGTATTTGTTATGTTATTGTAGAAAAAAATTTAATAATTAAATATAGTCACATATGTGTTAAAAATTCAAAAGATTATTAAATTATAATAATATATACAAAAAACGTAGTAAAAAAATTGTTTGCATTTTAAATGTATATATTAAATCATAATTGCAAGTAATATTTATACATTCAATTTTTTTTATATTTAAGATAAAATAATATAAACATACATAAAAACGCATAAACAACATTTTTGATAAAATGACGTTGTGCAATACTAATAATATAATGTATTGAACAAAAGTTAGTTATTTTTATAATTGTATTATGAAAAATGTAATTGCATTAGGTGATCTACAAATATTTTTAAAATATCGAAAACGAACATCCCATATTTCATTATCTTTTTTTTAAATGTTACATGTGACAATTGGCGTGCAAAAATAACAGTACTGTAATACTTTGTACTATTATGCTCAAGTTAATTATTTTACACATATCCACCTGTTACTAATACGTACCGTAAAAAATACTTTTTAATATTTAACATTATTTATATGGTTAGTGCACAATATAAATAGTATAATAATAATACATAATTTTTAATATTAAAAATGTTAACAACTGTTTTTAATAATTGATTATAACAAATTAATGTTTTGTTTTATTACTAAATCAATAAATTAAAATAATATATTGTTTAATTTTTATAAATTGCATTAGTAATTGTATTTGTTTGTTACATTTTTTGTTTTAATAAAATATTATATTTACTTATTTCTTTATTTTGATGTGCGTTTTTTTTTTAAATATAATTTTTGGTAATATAGTTAAATCGATGTTATTATTATGTTTTATGCTTATTGTTTAGTTAGCTACATATAATATATACATATGCATATTTAAATTTTAATGCACGTTACCAGAAAATTATAATGTAAACTCATTTTTGTTTTATTTTTTTAAAAAACAAAACCAATTAATTTTATTTAAGATACTAAAAAAAATATAAATACTTCTACAATACAATTAACAATTTAAAAAAAATATTTTTTAACATACAAAAACTTTAATATCAATTAATGTACATTTATATGAAGGCAAACTTTTGCTACAGTATTTGTGTAAAATAATAATAATAACAATAATAATAATAATAATAATAATAATAATAATAGTAATAATAGTAATAATAACAATTTTTTTAATTTTATAAAAACGTTAATAAAACTTATAAATATTTATTTTAAAACAATTAAACACTAATCATTTTAAACAATATAATGTTTGCTAACTTTAATTTATTATTATTTATTAATTTTAATAATTGTGACTCAAACATACAAGTTTGTTTATTTAAATGTTATATATATTTTTAAATTGCTGCATTAAATTTGTGTTTTTTGTAATCTGTAATATTTTTGTTCAAAAGCTTGTTTAGATAAAAACATAATAAACTACAACATAAGTTAATTAAAAAAATATATTTATAGTTTTTTTATAAATTAATAAAAATATTTTTGCAATAAAACAAATAAAATAAAATAATAGTAAAATATATTAAAATATTTTATTTTTATTTAATAAACTATATACTTTAAGAAAACGTTAACATGTTATAATAAAATTACATAAAGCGGAAGGCTATTTTTAATAATTGCTTATTTATTATTTCACAAATAACAATAGTAATTGTTTAGTTTATTTAATAAAACATATTTAAAAATATTAAATTAGTAAATTTATATACAAATATGTAACTTAAAACCTTTTAAATAAAAAATAATTATACTAACAAAATATTTACTAAAATTAAATGTAATTAATACTATAAGTAAGACAAACTATAATTAGTAAAAATTATACGTAGAAGTACACAAATATAGAGTTAAATTTAAATGTAAAATTGTGTAATAAAAATTGCCAACAATACATAACTAATATATTTTTTATTTATAAATTATTTAATGACTTTGTATTAAAATAGCTATAAAATTAAGAAAATGTTTTTTGTATAGTGTGCTGTTACTAATACATTTATATACCATTTTTGTTGTTTTAACCTATACAAAACCTTCCTTAACATTAATAAAGAACTATTGTACTAATGTGTATATTTAAACAAATTTACAGTGTATACCAAACATTTGTAAATATTAAACTAAGCCATATATGTCTTACAATTTAGCAATGAATACATTAGATACAATAATTTTATATAACTATGTTATTCTAAATAAAAATATAAAAAGACGTAAATTGTGAGATGAATTATTTTACTTGTCAGTCACAAACATATAACATTTTACTTCATATATATATATATACAATAATAAAAAAGGGGGGTACAGATAACATTTAAATTAGTACAACTGACTGACGAGAATATTCGAAATGAATTTATCTCACAATTTACGTCTTCTTATATTTTTATTTAAAATTATAAAGGGAACCTAATGCTTTAAACTATTTGGCAAGGAAAAATAGAAGTACTGTAATATGTTGTACCATTATGCTCTAGTTCATTATTTTAGACATATTCAACTGTTACTAATACATACCTTAAATAATTATTTAGCGTTTTCTAATATTTAACATTATTTGTAAAAATATGTTTTAATTATAAAGTATAATATTTTTACAAATATAATATTTTTGCAATAAAACATAAAGCCACAATTTGCTAATACTAAAGTATATCAATATATAAAATAAATCTTACAAAATTATTATTTCAGTATTTCAAATATAAGTTTTGGTTTTTAATAATGTTTTGTAACTGTTTTAGATACAAGTCAACCAGGTTATTAATGTAATCCTTTGTAATACGAATGTGTACAACAACATTTTTTTTATTAGTATGTCATAGGTCAAGCGGTTAATCTCGCGTTTTAAAATACTAAACATTTTAATAACATTAAAATCTAGATTGTAGGAAGACAACTAAACAAAGTTTAGCTTTTTACTTTTCACATTGTTTATTTTTTAAAAACAGAAATAATATAGTAAAATAAATTAATGCTAAAAAAACACATTATTTTTTTAAATATATAAACTGTTGCGTTATTCTAAATAATTGTTTAATGCCCTGAGTCATTTTGTCGCAATTTGTTATTAAAATAATTTTAAATTTTTTTAATAAATTATTTGTTCTTAAAGTTATTACTTGTACAAGTCCATTTTGGTATTGTATTATGTTTTAAAACAAAATATCCTTTAATGCAGCATAAATGTGCCACTTTACAAGGAATGCAGGTGTTATCAATAAAAATTGTGTTATTATAAATTACTCTCAAATTGTTAGTCTATAGTTTGTAAGTAATAGCACACTTGTCTGTAAAATACAACAATCTGCTAAAACACAATAGTTTACATTTGTATTTCTTAAAAAATTTTACTATGTATACAACTCAAAAAAAATTTTTCATTGCTTTCTTTAACAATAATTTTGTTAATATTATGCGTATTTTTAAAATTAAATAATAAATTTTATTTTAATATATTTTATTTATTTCTTTTATGTTTATTTTTTTGTGTCTTTCCAGTTCAGTGATAATAAAATAATTATGTTGCATGTTTGTCGATGCTTTCTTTCCATGTATATCCGTTTTGTGACCGGTTTATTGTTTATCACTTTATATTTTACATTGAAATTCTTTGCATTGATTAACCGTTGAAAATAAATTTTTATATGTTTCACGCATTATAAAACTGAGTTATAATTAATAACGGAATTTAATTTTTTTTAAACGTTATACAGCAAATTATTAATTTTACAAATGTAATTAAACTTATTATTAAAAAATAATCATGCAAAAACTAAATTGTTTTACAATTGTATACAATAAAATTTTAATAAAATGGAGTAATAATAGGTTAATTAAATATTTGGTGCACATTTCTTTGTTTACATGTAAGCACGTATTTTTAAAATAATACTTTTTTTGTAAAAACATGTATTTAATAAAAATTATTTATTATTAATTCACTTTATAAATTTATTAAAAATTGAAATAATTTATTTTTTTACTTTGAAGTAATTTATATTTGAATATTGCAAGCAGTTATAATTGTTATTAGAATAAATAAAAAACATTTTTTATAATTTAATTTTTTTTATTATTTAAAAAATCTAAATAATATATTTTAATACCAATTTTTTTTTAATATCAGTTCTTGACTGTTTAGTAACATAATTTACTTCTATAATAATTATTATTAATGCATACAAACAAAGTTCTGTTTTAGGCAGATAGAAAAACAGAACAATGTTAATTTGATTATACAAAAAAAAAACATTTGTTTTTTTATTTTTGTTTTATTTGTGTTTAATAAAATTTTAGATAATGATACTAGTTGCTGTTTTTTTGTAGAACGATGTTTGTCACCCAGCACATTTGTTGTACTGTCTGTTATAGGTTATTACAACAATTTGTTTCTGCTGATTTTATAATGTATTTTTTTAAAAACCGTACAATTGTTCTAAAATGTTTAGTTGTTTTAGATGCTTACACACATTTGGAAGTAATTGTTTTGTAAGTTTAATCTTTTTTACTTGTAAACAATTTATTTTATAAAACATAATCGGGATTAAATGTAACCGTTAAACAAGGATATGCACAAATTACAAACAATGTCATTTTGCTCTTAAAAATAAAGCAAATTTTGTTTTACCTTATTTTATTAAGAAAAAACCACGTTGCTTTTGTGTATATTTTTATGATTATAAAATAACAATTAACTAATTATATTATAAAAAACAAATTATGTTACATATTTTAGTTATGTTTATCTTAATTTATATTATTAAAAAAATTATTTAATTTAAAGTAATATTGTTATTTTTCGTTATAAGTATTGGTTTATTTAATGTTTAACGTATTTTATACCAGTAATAACATTTATACACATATTAGTATTTTATAACCGTACATACAATTAACAATTAACAAAAACTAATTAAAAAATTAACAAAATTGCATAAACTCTGATGTACTATACTACAGTTATTTTATATTAAATTATTAAATTTAACACAGAAATATAATAATAATATTATTATTAAAAAAGTGTATACATAATTACAATAATTGTAATTGTTTTAAATTGCTAGATATTATTATTGTAAACATAATTACATAACAAAGCATACAATGTTAACTATAGTATATATCTTAAACACTTTATTTTAAAATAATTATTTATGTGTTTATTTGTATAATTTTGTAAAATATTTAATTTAAAACAACGCTTAATTGCAAGCCCATATTTATTTTTGCTAATTGTCCACTGTTGAAAGATACTTTTTTTAAAACATTCAAAGTAGCAAACATCAAATAATAATATTAAATTAATATTATTTATATTAAAAAAAACAAAGTGTACATGTGTTGTTTAAATACATTATTAAATATTAACGTTCATACAAAAATTACTATACAATAATTATATGTACAGTGCACATTATACAGTAAAATATTAAATCTGGTGTAAATAATATAATAGTTTAAAACATAACTAAATAAAAATTGTTTTATTTTATTTAATATATTGGTAAATGTGCAAAATATGTCACTAAAACAAAAATATTTTTTGTTAATTTACCAATGTATAAAGCGTTTATCAGATTTATAAAAATATAATAACATAATAATTAATTGGCTGCGTAAAGTAAACAAGCTACGCTTTAAAATTATTTGAACAAAAAAGGAATGTGTTATATAAAGTCTACAGAGTTTAATAAAACATAATAAAAATAATGTTATAACAAATTGTTTCTAATTGTTTAAAGTATCGCTTTAATATTAACACATTTAATTAAATTGTTAAAACGTGAAAGACGTAAAACAACTTATTAAAAAGTTAATGTAACAAAAATTAATGTTGTTTAATTTATGCAATGTTTTATTAATATTCATATATATTAGTTGTTGTATTTAAAAAAATTATTTTAAATTTTATTATTATATGTTATGTTGTTATAACAATTATTGTAGTTAATACATATACATTTTATAACTAGCATATTATAACTGTACATGTGTACATTATGTACATATATATATATATATATATATATATATATATATATATATATATATATATATGTATATATTTTGTACAAAATTGCAAATTGCGTAAAATGTTATTTGGTACAAAATTGCAAATTGCGTACAAAATCAAAAATTGAATAAAATGATTAACATAATGTATAACGTTAATTATTAATACAAATCCAGATAACAAACATTTTTTTAGTTGCTAAATAATTGGAATATCACAATATTAAAAAAGTAATAGTTTCTGTAAACGTTATTTTAAAAAAAAAACTAATCTAAGCGTTTTGAAATGTAGTCAATAAAAATGTTAATACATATTTTTTTTATTTCATATTACATTATATAGGTAAAAAAAGTGCTGATATATAACAAATAAAATAATTTTTTATACATATAATATTACTTTTTAGAAGAATCAGACAAAGCATTATTTTATAAAACAGTAGTAACCTCCGTGTAAGAATACTGCGTTTTACAATAACAATTTTTTTATTTAATTAATTAATTATATTTAATACTAATTCAACACACTACTTGATTAAGAATAAACCTTTTTTCTAACAACCGTAAGTAAATGATATTAAATCTTGTGTATACAAATGCTTTATTACAAAATATTGTTTTATCGGTAAACCAAACGAAACGCTGTTTGCAAAAAATTACATTATTATCTATTTGTTTTTTTAGTAACAAATAACTTAATTTTTAATAATTAAAGCGTTAAACCTAATTTTAATTATTTTTGGAGCATATTATATGTTTTTTTAATATTAACAAATTAACTGTATATACATTTGATAATTTTATTGGAACATTCCTTTAATTTGTAATGTGCGGAATTTTCAAGTTAAACGTAAATAAAACATTATTTAATTTGTTTTTAATTCTGTTTAGTTATTTTTGTTATTTTTATTTATATACATTATAATATTTTATTGTTTATTTTAATAATTACTATGACATAAGAATCAGAGCAAATTTGAATGCGCGTTTAACATTAAATTTAAAAACGTGTTATAATATATTATAATGAAACTACGCATACAAAGTAATAGTAGGCCAATTATTATAAACAGTAGGTAACTGCAACGTATTATTCACGCTTTCATAAAATTGTTATTAAGTTGTGCTATTCTGACTAATTTAGCTATTTTAAATAAATATAAGTATATATATATATACAGAAACAATTAAATATTTAATATAATTACTAAAAGACAATCGGCCATAACAAATTAATTTAGATTTATGTTTATGTCAATTTTTGAAATGGCTGTACACTTGTAAGCAGGTTTTTATGTAATTCTACATGTTTTAATTTTGCTTAAAAATTGCATGTAGTAGTTTATAGCTATTATTTTTCATTTTTAATGTTAATTGTATTGTAGATTTAAAATGTGTATTAACAATATTTTTGAATAAAAGAAAATATCTAATTTGTATACATGTTAATAATAATGATATGCATTTTCTAAAACATTATAATTTTTTTTTCTAATTAACCAGTTAAACAATCTAATACAAAAAGATAAAAAAAACATAACGAAGAATTTAGTAATATATGTATCTACAATTATATATGTTTTAATTTTTTTATGTAGTAGCATTAATATTGTGTTTTAATAAACATATGTTACGCATAATTACATACATTATTTAAACTAAGTAATTTAATAAAAGCACGTAAGTTTTATATATTTAGCATTAGAAAAATAAGGGAACATTAATAATAATTAATTATTATTTTAAAATAATAACAACAATTTTTGTTTAGTTTTAATAAAAACGAACTTGATTGTGAATTGTGCTTCTATATTTTTTATAATAATGTGTCTATTTTTAGAAGAAAAACCTCTGTGTTAAATTTTTTATTGTACATTTGTTGCGTAAATTATCTATTTACACACGTTGTCGCGCTTCTTAACATAAAAAAAATAACAAATAGTATTATTTTTCTAATTATTTTTTACTGTTTTTTAGTTTTTAACTGTTTATTTAAATTTATTTTTTATTTTGTAAAATTATTTTACAGTTTTGCAGTTTTAATGTGCATATGACACGTTATTAAATTAAATACGTATAAATACAACGTATATTGTTGTTTATAAAATATTTAAATATTTAAATAATAAAATTTATTACAAAGTGTTCTATAAATAACACAAATGCTACTAAATTGTTTCGGTTTATAACAAAAACATTTTACATATTTTATTACGATTAAAATCTATAATTAATTTTACGACCAAACTAAAGTAATGGCTTTGGCACTAGCAATGGATCTACGTACAGTGAAAATAAAAACGGAAATAGTACTGCACATTGTGGAACTCCATTATTATTTTTTGTTAACTCTGATTTATTACGATCAATTTGTGTATATGGTTTTTTTAAAAAAAATAATTTTGTAGCCAGTTTAAAATGTGATTGGGCGTTTCAAGTAGCTCAAGACGTTTAAGTTATTAATAGCAGATTTGTAATCTAGAAACATGCAGTTTATTGAACATGTTCCTTTGTCAAGCGATTCAGTAATGTAATAAACAAGGCTGGCTACACAGTCTACAGTAGAATAATTATTTTTATATGCAAATTCATAATGATCTTTTACTAATGTTTAATATAGGCTTGGAGGTCGTTAAAGTATTATTTTCAGTTAATTTTAAAAACACTGAAGTGCAAGCAATTGGGCGATAATGTTCTGGATTTGTTAATAGGAACAGAAATTTTTAGTAGGTGTAATTCGTAAGATACGCTAAGTATCGCTACTTACAATTTATAAAAAACTTGTTTATTATTGTAGATAAGAATGAAGCAATTGTTGGCATGCAAAGCTTTTAATAAATTGCAATTTATTCTATCAGGTCCAAGTAATGTGCTTGTTTTACAACTGTTAATTAATTTTTGAATATTAAGGTTGATAATAGGTGTTAAATATTTTTTAGTTAATTAATTACATTTTAATATATTTGAAGTGAAATAATCATTTAGTTTTTTAGCATTTATCTTACATTAATTTGCTTTTGATTTGTTAAAAATGTTGTTAATATTTTTCCAAATAGATTGTGAATCACGGTCTAATTAAAAAAAAATAATATACATAGTTATTACGTTTTTTTTTTAGTCTAATTTGCTTGTTTAAGGTTTTTAATTTAGTATATTGACTAAATGTATATGCTACCTCTTTTTTTTGTCTAAGCCTTTAAGATTTAATAAATACATATTATTGTTTGTAATCTTAACCTTAACTACTAGACAATATTTGTTAAAATAAATGTTAATAAGGTCAGTAAAAAGTACAGTACTATCATTAAGGCTAAGATTGTTAAAATTGATGTAATTAATGTTCAATAGTGCGGATTTAAGTAATGTTACATTTGAATTCGATGTATTATGCACATGTGTGAATGATTTAAAAAACTTTGACAGGTTTTTTAAAAGTTCAATTTTGTTTAATTCTGGATTGGTTAATACTCTGGATAAGTAGGGCAGACATAATCTGTTGTATTAATTAGTTTTGGTTTTTATGTAAAGGTAAGTTTTTCTTGTTTTTTTAAAAACTTAAAATTGTTAAAAATTGCATGTAGCGGGTGATTGATGCTAATTGTACACAAGATTTAATATGTTTATTTAACAAGATAGAGTATATATATATGTAAATAAATTATGTTGTTTAATTTTAATGTGTTTGTGTTTAATGTGTAATAAATAACTCCAAAAAAATATAAAATTATTAATTCTAGTGGGTATTTTATGTAAGTTTGTAATAAATCACGTAATTAGTTTATATTAATGTTACATACCGTTATAATGCGTATATATATATATATATATATATATATAAAGTATAGATTTTATTTTTTTAGTGTATTTAATAAACGTATAATATTATATCATAATTATTTAGCATTTGCTGTAATAACCAGTAATGTATATTTCTGTAGTAATTATTACTGTTAACTTTGTAATTACTTTTATAAAATGTATTTAATTAAAATCTTATATACTTTATGTTATTTAATTCTTAAAATAGAAATACGAATACATAAATTATTAATTATAAAACAAAGCCAAATAAAAAATAAAAAGTTATTATTTAATGTAATATTTAAGTATTTAAAATATTGGAATGCTGTACTTTATTTTCAGATAATTTTACTTGTTATAAATAAACGCCAATCAAATGTTTAATCCAGTACAATGTTTATTAACAACATTACATTATTATAATTATAGTAAATTAATATAAAATGTACAACAAATTTAAATTAAAAAAGACTATTAACAAAATAAATTAATGTTTACATTAAATATACAATTGCCGTTGCTTTTATTATTATGTAGATTTGGTTGTTATTAACCAATAATTGTTACAAACTATATTTTAAATAAAATGAATTGTTAGTTTAAAACGTTAAATAAATGTTCTCGTGTATTTTACTTTTCCTTTTTAACGACATTAATTATGTTTTTATATGTTAATTATAAATGCAGCAAATAACTTTAATACATAATGATTAATTAATATTAAAACAATCATATATACTAATCTTTTTTCACAGTTGTAGGAACTGGTAAGACAAATATGCTTTAAAAATAAGTATTTTTTAAATGTATAATTAATTACAATTTAAATTGTGCTAACTATTAATTACTTTTGTATTTACTAAAACAAGTAATTTTTTTCGGTAAAAAAATACTTAATATAACTGTACATGTTGATTACAGCATTTTACAACATTAATTAAATTACTATATAAATATTATTTTTATTAGATTTATACTGCACTTAATTTACTTTATACCAAAATTAGAAAATGTTATATTTTGTATAGATAAGCCTTATAAAATGTACTAGTAAAATACAAAAAAGTTAACATTAAATTTAATTAAAAAAGTACGCCGTTTTCGTAAGTATTTATTGTATATAAAAGTATGCTTTTATTATTGAAAAACATAACAGCGATTGCTATATAATTTTTGTTTAAATGATTTTTATAAATACATATTTTTAAAGAATAATTAAGCAAAAAGTAATTATTAATCCATATAAAACTTACAATGTTTAATTTTTATAAATTAAAAGAATAAAATATTTGTAATTATTAATTATGCGTAAAATATATTAATGTTGCATTAAATTCTATTAAAATTTAACAAATATTAAATATTATATATATATATATATATATATATACTTTTAGTACGACTTGATGCTACATTACAAACATTAGTTAAACATTTTAAAATAACATTATTTTTACTAATAAATTATATTATTTTTAAATTATTGCATATTATTTTAAAAAATAAATTAATAATAAATTGTCTACATAAAAATAATTATATTTGTTTATATAAATTATATTTTATTAATTTGTATGCACATAATTATCAATACATAATATTTATATATTTTTTTGTTTGTTTAATAACGTAAATTATAATAAATTATAGTCAAATTGTTAAAGCATTTATAATGTTTACTAAGTTTACTTAAAAAATATAAACTAGAAATAAATTAAAAATGTAATTAAAAAATATTTACAAGGGTACTTTTACAAATGATTTAAGAATACATTTATAATGTAAATTATTGCTGTAAAATAAATAAATGTAAAATCCATGTTTTAAGGCATTTATTATGTTGTATAATACAATTTTTTTACAAATAAGAAAAAAACTTTATTATTTTTAACTATTTTTTTTTAAACCGTAAAACAATTTTATTTATATTTATTAAAATGACATTTAATTACATAAAAATTAAGAAAATAATTAAATTTATAATTGTTATTATTAAAAACGGTTTACTAAACAAACGTATTTACGCAATTTCCCATTATTTATTTTTTCTTAATTTTAATTGTTTGGTATTTCTTGTATTTTTTATCTGTAACATTTGGTCCAAAAATATATAATAAGTAGCATAATAAATAATAATTTATTTTTACATCTTAACATTAAAATATTATTTTCTATAAATGTTATATTAAATGATTTTTTGTTGTTTTTGTTATTTAAAATAAAAATACATGTTTTTTAAATTATTTCTTTAGTTTGTTATAGACAATATTTTGTTTGTACTTTTAATGGCCACAGCCATTTTACAAACATTTGGAAAAATGACAAAATATATGCAACATACTTTTTTATTGTTTTTCTTTTTTTATTTTAAAACATTTAAAATACACAAGTTTTTTTTGGTTAAATTAAATATTTATGATTACTTTTCAAAAAAATTCGTTTTCAAAAACATTTTTACTTCAACAAAAAACTACTTATATTGGATATACAATTAACATTCCTATGTGTTAGGCAAACAATCAAACATTAAAAACAAAGAAAAAAATGTTATTACTCCGGTTATTAGCAAGCTTTAAAATATTTTTATAAAAAATAACGTTGCCGTTAGCTCTATCAATAAAATGTACGGTCATTATTGGACAAATGGAACATTTAAAACCGCTTTTATACAAGAGGTTACACCTCAGTAGTAGTTTTTGCATATTCAAGGATCGTAGCTTAACAAATACGTTGACAACATCTGCACATTATTTAATAAAATTTAAAACTTATTACCTCGATAGAAGCAGCGGAGTTAAAACACGTGGTAGGTCTGGTTTCTTACATAAAGATAAATGTTGTTCTAATTCCAGTATATTATTTAAATTTTCGCAATTTGGCATCAAAAGTTTGGTGTAAATTGTAAAAGCCCATTTTTTTACTATACAAGTATTGATCTTATTAATATGTATATCCCATTATCAGCAAGTCGCTGCGAGTGTAAAATTTAAAAAAATATTTTAATTCCTAAATAACTGTTTGTAATAATTTGAATCTTGCCGGTGAGATTAACTGCACTAATACAGATAATTTTTGTTTATGGTTTAACCAACATAGTAAACTTCAATATTAGGGGTAACTTTAAATTAAATTGCGTTTTTAATGCTCCGCAATTTTACAAAGCCAAATCACGTTATATTGGTTTTGTTGGACCATTCAATTATTTAAGCACTTCCTACAATTTATTCTAGGAAAAATTATACGCACATTACTAAACCCATATTAAAATAATAAATGTTTGCTTAAATTTTATGACAACACAATATAAAAAAGCTAAAGATATTTCTTGAGGAATACGGTATTACTTCAAAAAATTATAATGTCTTAAACCCCGCCACAAACAGTTTTGTTACAATGGTTAAAACTCAATTTAAAAGGTTTTGTCTAAAAGTTAAACTATTTGTAACACCCACCAACATAATATTGAGAAAGCTAAAAAGGCTACGCAGGCAGAAGGAGGTAGCATACAAAATTAACGACCGCTCTTTAGTAAAACATTTAAGCCTTGACATAAAAAATATAATCAGTTTTATTCAAAAATTTGTTAAAAACTTTTATTTATCCTTCTATAACAATTAGAAAAACATTTAAAACAATATTAACAATTAAAAAAAACAAAAGCTGTTACTATCTTGCTTAATGTGTAAAACTATTTTAGCTAAATAGTGTAAACATTAATAACGGACCTTATGTTCCCAAATCTATACATAATCATAAAATGATTATAAAACGCTTTAACTTTATAACGTCATTAGGTCCAGACGGGTTTAGTATGCAGATGCTAAAACGATGCTTGTCCTCAATATACTCTCTACTAATACAAATTTTAACCAGTTTTATAAACAAAAGTATAATAGTAAAATCGTAAAAAATTTTCAAATTTGTTTCAGTTATAAAAAACAAACAATTAATAAAAAAAGATTTTCGACTAATTTCGTGTACATCAGTACTCTTGAAGTTGATTAAAAAATTGATTTTAAATAAATTAAGTGATATATTTAAAACAAATAGTGATTTATGTTAATTTGCATTTAAACAAAATACTGCTACACTAGATAGTGTAACCAGCTTGTTTAACTGCGTTAAAAAATCACTAAATAACAAAAAAAGCTTAGTCAACCCAAATTGGGTGTAAAAATCAACTTTATTTCAAAATAACAAAGGTGTTTCACAAAGTGCGGTCTTATTTCTTTTTTTTAATTATACATGGATGTTCTCTAACCTAAAGAACCTGCTGTATTTTTTAATCATGTAGATGACATGGCGTTATGTAAATCTATTTTTTCAACTAGAGATAATGTACATTTTCTGTAGTTAATTAGTAAATTAGTTGATTAGTAAACAAAACATAGTCTACAAGTAAATCCTACAAAATGCAAAGTAATCAATTTTAGCTCACACAAACCTTCAACAAAATTAACTCAATTTGATCCAAAGATTTTTATTAAAAACGTGAAAATTGTAAAAGTTTTAAATATTTTGATTTTTTAACTAATTAACAAACTTAACTGGTCTAATCACATTCACTATTTCTTTACAAAAATTCAAAGTTTATGTTACTACATAAAACGTTTATGGAATCTGCTTGTTTGCTAACATGTTAATAAAACGTATTTTAAAGGTACATTTTATCCAAAAAAATTATATTGCTTTCTTGTCCCCTAAATAATAACATGCCTCTGTACACATACCATATTTAACATAACTTAGATATAAGTTGATTTTGAAAGGTTTTTTAGTTTATGTAATGTAACCTTACTTTATTTATTTATATTTGGACTGATCTTACACACTGCTAATTGTAATATAATTATATTTTTGTACATATTTTTTTGTGCTGAAAGCTACTTCTACTAAAGTATTTGAGTCAATAACCATAAATAATAAATAATAATAATAATAATTGACGATCAGATTAGCAAAAACAGATTTAGTTTAGGTGTATTACCACATTTTCGTCAATAAAGATAAAATTCCAAGCACAGTTTTTTATAATGTTTTTGCATGCCATTCAGGTTACGTAACGCCAAACAAAATTTTAACGTTTTATACATCAACAGATTAGTGCAAATGTTTTTGCATATACTTGCCTACAACATCCTTTTTTGCAGCAAAAATATTGACAAAAATACAGATTAATTATGCCGGGGCATATTTAAAATGCCAAGAGTAAAAAGAAAAAAATTGTTTATTATTGATCAAAAATCGGTAGTCAAACAAAAAGTTTTTTGTAGTTGCTAAAGCACAAATTAACGTTAATTGGGCAATAACGTTAACATTAACTGTATCCCTCAAATAC
>JAKXYG010000395.1:0-22521 GCA_025895645.1 Cardicola forsteri | reverse complement strand
ATATATATATATATATATATATATATATATATATATATATGTATTATTAATTGCTAATGTAATATATGTGCATTTTTTATAACATTACTTAGTTAATTAATTTAAAACAATATAATTGTATTTGCATTTATAGACGGTAAGTATTATCAACCGCAATAATTATTAACCTTAGCTTTAATAAAAATTTATTACACAACTAATATAAACGTATTTTTTAAATATTAGTATTTTGGTAACCAGATAATTTAATTCTAAACATGTTTCATTTATAAAATATTATTTAGCAAAAAAAAAATTTTAGTTATTTTGTTATGTTGACAATAATATAATTAATTAAATTTATGATATCGGCGTACAACATATGTTTCTAAGTAACTTTCAAACAATATCTAATATTTTAATAACTAGTAGTTTGCGGTTATTTTTTCTATAAAATTTATACTATATATATATATATATATATATATTTTAGATTAATTGTGTTTGGAAACCATTTGTAAAACTTATTTTACTAACAAAATATTATTTAATAAAACATTAATTGTATTTATTTTGTTTTATTATAACGAGTGTAACCCTAAATTTGTAGTTATACATAAATTTAAAAATAACAATCAGCAATTATTAGCAATAATTTCTACAAGAGTTTACAATAATTTGCATAAACATCTTTCAACTAAAATATACTGAATTTAGAGATTAAGTGCAAACATTATTTTTGTATTAGTTTGATAATGTGCAGCTTAAATGTGAGTGTGTTTAAAACAAAAATTACAAAATTACAAATATTAAATTAAAATAACTAAGTAACATAATCTAAACTAATGAAATTAAAATTAACATTTTTATTAAAGTTAAAATTATTATAAAAACAGTAACTTAGACATAACTTTTATAAATAAATGTTATATAACATTGTCTAATCTTTATTATCTTTAGATTTAAAAATACAATCCTCACAACAATTACTGCAAAAAAGTGATTATTAAACTAAAACTTATCTAGCAACTACATAACATACAAGAAAAACGTCACTTTAATTATAAAACATACAATACTATATAATAATTAAAAAAAACTATTATTATATATACATATATATTGTAAGTAAAAAAAATTGTATAAAATATTAACGGGTGGAAAAACGGAAATGGAGCAAAATGATTAAAATGATTTATAACGTCAACTCTTAATAAAAATACAGATTACACGCAATTTGTTTAGTTACCAAATGGTTAATGACATTACAAACTTCAAAAAATTTAATAATTTATGTAATTGCCTTTTTTTAAACAAACTAATCTAGGCGTTTTAGTTAATAAGTGTTCATATATTTTAGTTTCATCTTATATTAAACAACAAACCGAATACGTTCACATTAATCCTTAATTTATGTATCCTTATTGATGTTGCGTTTTAGCATACTAACATTTTTTTTAATAACATTGATATCCGGGCTGTTAGGTGGCAATTATGTAAAATATAATTTTTTTGATTTTAGTCTTTTTACTGTCTAAATGTTAATATAAAGCAAATACAGTAAACTTAGATAAATATAACGTTACATTTTTGAACGTACGGCATAGAACATTGTCCAGAAAAGCAGTTGTAACCCCCGTGTAAGTGTGCTGCATTTTATAATAAAAAACATTCTTTATAACTGAAATATTTTTTTATTATTTAAGGTACTAAATATAATTCTTTATTTAATAGGTTGATTAGTCTTAATAAAAAACCACCACATTACTTGTCGAGGGTGGGCTTTCTTTCTAACAACCCGGAGTGAATACTTTTGAAAACTTGTCCCACACAAAACTTTGTTTTTAAAGCCAAATGGTTTATCCCGAATCATTGTTTTATCAACAAAGTATACGGAACGTCAATAACATAAGTGTCGTTTACTTTATAATTTACAAAAGGCTAATCTGTCATCCTTTTGTTTTTTGGTAATAAATGGCTTAATTTTCGGTTATTGTAGAGTTAAACCAGATTCAATTGCTCTGTTTCTTATAATGGAATAAATAAAATTGTTTAAATTACTTTTTTAGTTTTTGAAATAGGTTTATTATAATTTGTTTTAACTTTATAATATTTTTTTGATCATCTGTGCTTGTTGTTGCACGTTTTTTTCCAGCATTATTATAATTTCGTGGTTTTTGACCGTTGATAATCCGATACATTGTTGAAAGGTTAACTCTATATTAATCTGCTAATCTTTTTGGTAAAAATCTTTTATTTTTTAATTTTTTAATAACACGTTCTTTATTTTCGGTAAAATGAAAACATTTTTTATTACTATTCTCCATTTCAAAAACAATACAATCAGAAAGCAAAATTAGCGGATGAGCGGAATCTGAAGCTTAAACGTAAATAATAATTTATTAGATTTATTTTTAAATGTTTACTTAAAATTAAAAAATTTTTTTTTATTATTTTTATTTATATTGATTAGAATAATTAAATGTTTATTATAATAATTATTATAACATTACAATCAGAGCAGATTTGAATGTGTGTTTAACATAAATTTTAAGAATTAGTTCTTGTTTATTTTTTATGAAATTAAGCACACAAAATAATAATAATTTAATTATTATAAAAAATTGTGTAAATTTAAGTTATTATCCACGTGAATATAGAAGTAGCTTTTAAAATATGCTAGTATGGCCGACTCAGCCTTCTTAAATAAATATTACTAAGTATATATAAAGGATCTATGAAGCACTAGACATTATTTTTAATTCCCGATATTTGTTTTTACGAAAAAAACAATTGGACATAACAAATTATATATAGTTAATACCTTTGAAATTGTTTGCGTTAATTGTTAAAATGGGTATATATATATATATAACTAATATAATTTTTTTATTACAAACTACTGTAAAAAATAACGTTTTTTTTTAATTCAAATAAATATTTATTTTTATTTGATATTTTTCGTTAATTATTTACTAATATATCTATTATGTAAATATCTATAATAAAATTAACATTATGTAAAATATTGTAATCGATAACATGAAATCATAAATTTATTAATATATAATGCTATTTAAAATTAGTTTTACAAAAAAAAACTGGTTAATAATTTAATATTAATGAAATAATCATAACAATATTACGTGCTGAATATTCAAAAAATTACTATATTATACGATGTTTATACAGTATATACAGTATATTTCCAAAATTTTTAAATTATTATTAACACAAATTTCTATCAGAAATTATTATCAATACTATTAACACGTGTATCATAAGTTTATTTACACAATTTTGCCAATAAATGTTAAATGTTTTAATTTCTAAAAATTAAAAAAAATTGTTTGTTTAATTAAAACCAAATAAATAATATTTTATATAATGTTTAGGTATAAATGTTTATGCATTTTTTAAATATAACCATATATATATATATATATATATATATATATATATTATATATATGTTAATTTTTTAATTTTTCTGGATAAATAAATAATTACTATGTATTTTGTTAAATAATATTAATGTAATTATGTGAAACAATTAATAAAATATTATTAATTTACCTTATTATTTATGTTAAGCTTATAACTGAAATATCACGGAATAACATTTTAGTATTGTTTGGTAAAACATACTTTTAAAATATAAATAAAACAATTGTAAACAATGGTTTTTATTGGCCCATTGTAGTATCACATATTCTGAGTTATTATGTAAATAATTAATATAATTTAATATTTATGTAATTATTTATAAAATTATTGTGTTTAGTTTGTTTATAAAACATTTTCTGAATTACTAAAGTAATTAATTATTATAAAAATTACCGTGTATATATATATATTAATGAATATATTATAATTTATACTTTAAAAAAAATGATGCATGTATAATCAAATGTATAATATGTGTTTAAATTAAAAAATCGTATACATATTACAGTATAAAAATTGTTATATTTTATACACGCATGTAAACATTGATAAAACGTTAATTGTACATAATTTTACATTAAATAATTTATGATTAAACATTTTATAAAATTAATAGTTATAATATATTTATACAATGTTGATTTAATTAAAAAAATTAAAACTGACATTAAAACTGTGTTTAAAACTTTCTACGCATCAATACGTATTATTGTTTAGAAGCGGATAAACAAATGTGTATTTTACAATTGATTTAACATAATACTTTAGCATACTAAAATAAAACAAAACAGTTTTTTGTATTGTGTATTGTAAAAGTTTAATACTAATCGTTAAATTTTAAAATCCAATATTACTAAATTTACAGTTTTTTTTTAAAACTTGACTAATTAAATTACCCAAGGTTAATAATTATTAATTTTTGGAATTACAGTTTAAAATATTACTAAACCATTAGTGTTTAAATTTTAGTTGCGCTTAATTTGGTGTACAGTTTTGGCAAATATTAATAATAGTAAGTATATTTTTTAAAGGCAGGTTACAAGCAGTATTTTGTTATCATACTTTTAAATATTGGTTTTTAGATTACTGGTAATAATGATGGGTTGCCATTTTGATAATTATATGTTTAACTGTATATACAATACATGTTTTAATATTATTGCTAAATTAAAAAAAGTTAAAAAAAATTAAGCAGGAAATAGCTTTAATAAAACATTAAATAAAAATAAAACCAGTTATTGACAAATAAATAAACCTAATAAAATACAAAAAATGTACAACAGAAAATTTGATAATTTTAATAAAATTTGTGCAAATTGTATTAATAAATTATAAACGCTTGTTATTATTAAAAAGCAGTTCAATTAATTAGCGGATAATGTCCAGTTATATTTTTAACTATAGCGTATTACAAACATTGTAAAAACATTTAAAAAAACATTATTTATAATCAAAACGTCAAAAATGTTAAAAGAAAACTCAGTAAAAAAATTAGATATTTTGATTTAATTCTTGTCAGTAGTTTAACGAGTCCATTTAATCAGTATTGTATGTACACAATCATACAAGAAGTAATAGATTGTACATTTAAGTTTTTACTAAATAGCATAAAGTAAACTTAGACATGTTTGTTTGGTATAATTGTGATTCTTATGTATAGGTAATTTTACAAGTATCTGGTGTTCACCATCTTTATTCAACTTAACGTCGGAATTGTAAGCATCGCTTGTTGTAAACTCATCTTGTCCTAAATATATTTGCTTAAAATACACTGCATTTTTTGGAACTAAGTGTTACTGTAAGAAACATAATTTAAAATAATTATTATGTTTCAATTTAATTACAATTTTTATATTATTTTACATTTAAACAATGTTGACTTTATTTCAACTTTGTTTTAAAACGTTTTTTTGTATTTGTGACCGTAGTTTTTTAAGCATATTGTATCTTGTATTTTCTGTTGGTAAATAGTATTGTTATGTAATTTGAAATTATTTTGTTATAATAAATTGCAAAACAATAATGTAGATAACATAAGAGATTTTTTAATTAAAATTAGCTTGGGTGAGAATAATTATTTGTATTAAGTTAAACCGAAGAAAATCAAAACTGAGATTTTAGTGAATTTTTTTACACATATTGATGTTTTTATTTAAGTTGTTTGTTATTTGTCTATTTTTAATAATATGCTAACACATTTTATTTTATATATGTAAAGCTTATTTTATATAATTTATATATGTGAAAGATCAATTTTAAATTAATTTTAAATTTACTATTATGTTATAATATTATATTGCTCATCTGTAATTTCTTCTGGTTTGTTCAAACAAAATTATGTTGTTTAAAAAAATGCATGTTATTGTTATAAAAAAATGCAAAAATTATATAATTTATTTTAGTTTTTTATAAAGTTAGTTTTTAACAAATCTAACGTTTTAATAAAAAACTAGAAAATTTACTTGTAAATAAAAGTCATAATTTTTTACGACAAAAACTAATATTTGCTATATTTATTAACTAATTGAGAACTAAACAAAATTAAACAATTGTTAAACTTATGATAGTTACAATCATTCTACTTAAACATTTATTTAAACTAATTTAAACATTTAAATAATTACATATTTTGTGTGTTAATTTTGTTAATGTTTACTAATGCATATCATATTATTTTATATTGTTTCCATTACTTGTACTACTGAGTTTTTATGTTGCTGATTTTTATATAAAAAATAAAAATGTATTAAACAGTAAATGCAATTTAAAAAAAAATTTAAAGTGTAATAATTATTAACACTATGCTTATTATTATATTACATTATATAATTGTGCAGGATGGTCTTGAGATATAGCGCTCAAATTTGAACCTTTGTAGGCATAGGTTTAATTTTTATTACCGGCATTATTGTTAATTAATTTATAATTTAGCATAAAAAACTAATATGTTTACATTTCTTGTGTAAGATGTTTTTGGTAAATAATATTGTTTACGGTATTTGTTGCGATACTTGTAATTTAATGTATATTATTAAATGTAATGCTATATAAAACGTTGTTAAAAAACTCATTTAATAATTACAAACAATTAATAATTTTTATACGTTTTTTAATTATTTTAAAAAGTTTATTTTTAAATATTTGGGTTTATTACATATTTTAAACTTTAAATAATAAAACAAGTATTATTTTTATTGTTAATTAATAATATTTTTTTTGTAAATCTAATTTAATTATTTTTGTTAACTACTTAATATAAATATATTATTTACAAACGTTTTAATACATTACTAATAACGCATAAATAATAAATTAAAAACTGAATAAACGAATATATTAATAACCGTAATAATGTAGATTATAAAATGTACTTGTCTAAAATTAAACAAACGTAAAAACAACAATCTAATAATATAATTGAATGTTTATTTATATTTTTTTGTAGTTAAACAATAATTACTATTATACATATTGCATTATTTTTTAATTAAACTATATAAATAAGCAATAAAACAAATTTATTTTGTTGAATAAAAAGCAAATTTTATGTATTGTTTTTTTTACATTTTACTAAGGATTTACATTGTTACTAACTAATTAATAATTATTTTATTTTATTTTAGTTAATATAGCTTAAATAAACAAATTACTAGAAATTAAAATTTAATTTAATTTAAATTTAATTATATTGGAAAAACAACAGCAAAAAAAAGTTACCAACTGCACTCCATATTTACTATACAAGAAATGTGCGTAGACAACATTTAAAAACTAATATATATTTTTTTATAATAATCAATATACATATATATATATATATATATATATATATATATAATTTATATGTAAATTATAAATATATATATATATATATATATATATATATAATTTACATATACATTTTATACTAACTTATTACATTTATTATTCTAAATGAGTGCACTACATATTAAACAAACATGTTTAATAACGTAAGTTTGTTTTTAAACACAATTAAACAATTAAAAATTATATTTAATATTTATTCAGATTTTGCAAGTTATTAATCCTTAATTTTAAATTGCATTATTTTAAAAATAGTACAAAAACTAATGTATGATAGCCAATTTTAAAAAATCATTTTATTAATATAGTTAAAAGCAAATGTTATTGTTTATTTTAAAAAAGTATGTTTATTAGGATTTTACAACCGTAAATAACAATTAATACAATTTAAAGCAAATTATATTTTTGACTGCCAAAAAAAAGTTAATGTAAATTTTAAAAATCAATTAGTGTTTGTTAAACATTTTAATAATAAACAGAAATGCAACATTGAAGCAAAAAAACATTTGTTGGAAATGCTGTAGCAACGGTTGTAGAAACAGATGCAAAATGTGTTAAAACATTTGTCAACAAGGGCATTAATAAAAAAGGATTTACGCTTATATGTTAATTATAATTTAAAAAAAAATAAGAGTTAACATTTTTTACATACCGCCAATAATAAATAACGTATAAAATGCAATATTATTATCCAAGTACTTTAGGAGTTTTAATTTAGTTTCTAGGTAAAAACTAGTCAAATTTTATTAAAAAGCAGTTTTAAACCTTGCTTGTGTTACATTATAACTTTTTTTGCACTATATACTTTTTTATTGTTTACTGTTGTATTTTTAAATTAAACATTAAGTAATAATGTATTTGTTATAATAAAAAAACAATGTCTCAAAATATTTAAAATACACGTAAAACAAAACTATTGCATGTACTCGAACATATTACAATTTTTTTTGTTTAATTTTATAATACATTTGTTTACTGATATGGTTTTTGCTAAAATTTATTTTTATATACTAAATTATATTTAAGTTTAATTTTGTGCACAAAAATTAATATTTAAACTAACCAAAATTTCTGACTGCTGTTTTGCAACTTTTACTACTTTTCAAACACAAATAATAAAAGACGTAAACTGTAAGATAAACTTATTTTGCATATTTTCTTCAGTCACAAACATATAAAAAATCAGTATATATATATATATATATAATTATATAATGTAATTAATTTAACATTTATCATTATACATTTATAGATATATACTGATTATTTATGTTTGTAACTAAACGGAATATACCAAATAAATGTATGTCACAGTTTACGTTTTTTATTATTTATGTTTTAGAATTATAAAGGGAACCCAATGTTTTAAATTTATAAAACGGAAACTCTCTATGTTAGTTATTTAAATAAAAATCGTTACCAAAATGTAATTAATAAAGATGTACCAACAGTTCTTAAAAGTAGAATTTTTTTAAAGTTTGTAACATGCTTAAAACTAAACCAGCTGATTGTTACAAATTAGAATCTTAAAAGACTAACATTATCTCACATTGAATTTTCTTTAATGACAACTAAACAAAACAAAAACTCTCACGCAAAAATGCTGCATATTATTAATCAATTATCTATTATATTTTAAAAAATGTTTACCCAATTCTTAAGTTATATTACAAAGAAAACCCATCGTGACATTGAGAAACGGTTGTTAAATACATTATTACAATCTGTTTATTTGCAATTGTGGTGACAAATATATTAGTTAAACAACTCGTTGTTTGTCTAAACAAGACAAAGAACTTTTTTCCAAGTAGATCAATAAAGAGTCTAATTCATATACACGTTGGTGCACTTTGTTAATTTTGCTATTATATATATATATATGTATATATATATATATATATATATATATATATATATATGTATATATATATAAGGCTACTGTTTGTTAAATTATTTTAATTGCTCTGGAATAAATAATTTTCTTTTTTTTAATTGTAATATCAATTTTAGTTAAATGACTGATTTACATTTTGACACTCATTTCAAAGTACCTATTAATTATTATTATTATTATTATTATTATTATTATTTAAGTAACTATAATTGCTTTATAGTACAGAATATATTGTAAAATATATGATTCCTGCATATTTAACACGAAATGCATAAAAAAATACAATTTAATAATATTAATAGTAAAACAAGATTTAACAAAGTGTATAACGATTTCCTTTTCAATAAAAATATGCTCAACGTAATTACACAAGGTAAACTTTTTATCAATGTTTACTATCTAACCTTCCTGTAATAAGTAACATATACGTTTTTTTGTGTTAATTATAATTTATAATTTCACAAAATAATGTGTTTTATTATTTTTAAGGTAAATAATGATTTTTTTAAAAACATAAATAAAATTGTAATATCTATAAGAAAATACCTAAAACATTTTTAAAATCATTGTTACAATTTTTTTATCTTTTTAACAAAATATACAATATTTCTAATTTTTATTCGTATGCAAATATTATTTTTTTACTTACATTTAACAACAAATTAGTATTTTAATGTAAACAGTAAAAAAACGTTTTGAAAGTAAAAATAACCAAAAATATTTTTTTTTATTTATTTTAAATTGTTGTTTTCTATAGTATTAATATAAACTAAAAATAATCATTTAATATTAAAATGTTAAAATATAATCAATTAGTTATATTTCAATTTAAAATAATATTTTTTTAGTTTTAACTTTTTTTTATCGGTAATAATAAGATATTGTTTTTGAAAAAACGTAAATTTAAAGTATTAAAATGCATTTTTGTGTAATTATTTTAAAGAAATTAGTTTAAAAATTATTAATTATTACTAAAAAGGTGTTTATTTTGTTTAGTTTTTTTATTTATATAATTGTTGTTTGTAAAATATAGTATTTTGACCAACTCAGCATTAAATATATATATTTTTAAGTAAATATAAATCAAGTAATAAATATGTAACATTATTTTAAATTCTTAATAATTATGTTTACAGAAAAACATTAATAAATTAAAAAATAATTTAAATTAATTTAAAAAAAATTTTGTTTGATTTATTTTGAATGTTTTTTTAAAATCTATTGATGTTTTTAATCCCCCGTTAACATACTTGCCATTAGATTAATTTAATTAAATTAAGGTTAGTAGACAATTATTTTGTTTTTGTTAACAAAATGTTATTACATTTCTAGTAAAAAATTTAATATATCTACTAATAGTAAAAATAAAAATTAAGAAAATCCTTATTATTGCGCAAACCGGAAGACATGCGTAACAATTTAAAAATGCCGGAAGGTGTTGTTACCGCGGTTTTTTTGACGTTTTCCGGAGCCACATGAATTTGGTGGTAAACACGAACTAAATTGATTTTAGAAAATATGCTTGACTTAACCAAATTTGCCATGACGTCATAAAAGTGAGAAATAGGGTAGCTGTCATATTGTGGCATAGCTTCTAAAGCGCTATAATCTCCACACAGACTCCATGTCCTATCTGTTTTTTTTTACCATATGCAAGAGTGCGGCCTACAAACTTTGTGACTGTCGGATCATACCTTTTTAAATAAGGGTATCAAATTTGTTCTTAGTGTTTGCTAATGTTTCGGGTGATTAACGACTCGAACGGTAAATTGTTAAAAACCCACTCGTTTCGATGTAATGTCGATTACTACATCGTGTTGCATACACGTCATGCACTGCCTGGATTAGTAATAAAAACTTAGAAAACAGACAAGACAGTTGTTCGCTGTTCTATAGACGCGTCCCTATACTACCCAAATATAGAAAAAACATTAGTTCCAGCAGGCAACCTTTTGTTTCGCAGGTAGTGTAAGATTCCCTTATCTTACAATTGATCAAATTGGACAATCTATACGCAAACGCCCTTATTACCAAATTACCTTTGTTTTATTTGCAGAAACTTTGTATTACTACTCAATAATTGTTTTTCAAATATCCGTTAAAGTAAAACTAACAAATATAAAATATTATTTATTAATAAAATGATAAACGTTGACGTTTGGTTCTATTATACAATATTAATATAAATGCGATAACTCTTAAATTTACATCAATACACATAAATCAACATGAATTTAATAGCAATATAGGATACAATATACTATCAAGAACAACTAATGTTATATAATAATAATAATAAACACAATGTTAATAGAAAACTGCTTACTACAAATTGTTAAACGTTATTGCAGTTAAAATTCAAACAAGTGCCAAATTGACACACAATCACAAACAACTAAACATTTATAAGTTAATTTAATGGTGCTTTTTAAGCAATTAGCAATTTACACTCTTTCCCAAAGCACCAATAAATTGAATGGAATGTCTTATATGTTTATCAATGTTTAATTTAGATGATCACAAGAGTAAATTGGTTTTGAACGCTGTTTACTATTCACAATCGATTAGTATGGAATTGTGACCAAAGGTAGGCAATTAACATTCGACCAATATTGACGGTTATACGTCCGTTTTTCAACCTCCAAATAAACAAAATTTAATACAAACAAGCACGTTTAACACTTAAATTAAACCATACATACAATTATGTATATTGCAAAGGCATGCTAATAGTACACCAATAATAATTTTACAATTTACACAACAAATAGTTTAATCAAATAGGTTAAAAAAATTAACAAACATATGACATAAAAGGGGTTAACAAAATTCATAATTTTTGCGTAAACAAGTTCAATCAATTGCAATACACAAGGGAAGGACATGTTCCGATAAAAGCTTGACAAATTAGTGAAATTTAATATTTTACTCAACAAATAAAGCAATCGGCAAACAAGAACAAACCTCAATAATGAAGGTAATAAAACAGTTAATTACAATTCATACATCAGACTTGGCAAATTTTGTTTAATGTATTCAACCGAAACAAGTAAAATTCTATAAACAGAACACAAACTGATAATAAAAGTTTTATTAAAGAAGAGTTATAAAATAATATGAAACATAAACAATTACAATTTACACAAGGGCACACTTGTTTAACAGGCTTGTACAATTGAGTAAAATTAATGTTTACGTTGAATTTGATAAAACCAAATTCGTACTTTTTTAAGTAGGCATACACTCCTAACATATTTTTTGAAAACATCCTTGGTTGTTTTAACATTAATTGTGCGTACCAATCCATCTTTATCTATTTTAACATTTTCTATAAGCCCTATTGACCATACATTTTTTGGTGTATTTTTGTCTACAATTAGAACCAGATCATCTTCTAAAAGGTTACGTTTACCTTTAAACCATTTGCTTATTATTAGTAAAGTTGGGACGTATTCACGTAACCATCGTTTTTAAAGTACATATGCTAAATGTTGAGCTTTCTTCCATCTTCTATTGAATATTTCAGTTTTATTATTTTTATCCGTCAATTTAATAGGTATCTTGTAAATGAATAACAACTTATTCGGAGTCAATGCACTTATATTCTCATCCTCACTTGATAATTTTATAAGTGGCCGGTTATTTAATAATCTTTCTGCTTTAATCAAAAATGTTAAAAGCGTTCCATCTGTTACTAGCCTTTTGTGTAACATCGTCTACAAAATATTTGTTATTAAACGAATAAATCGCTTCCAAATACCACCTTTATGACTGGCTGTTAGAAGATTAAAATGCCATTCGCATTTTTTGTTTATCAACACCCCTGCCATTTTTACTTGATTCTATTTTTGCATAATTTCTTACAATTTTACTTTGGCGCCTCAAAAATTAGATCCGTTATCACTAAATATGTGTTAAGGACAGCCCTTTCTTACCATGAATCAATCAAGATGTGTTTTTGATCGAATAAATAAATTAGTGTCTAACGTATGACCAACTTCAATGTGTACAGCTCTGACAGTCAAACATGTAAATAAACATCTGTATCTTTTTTCCAACCTTTGTCCTTTTTTAATTTAAAACGGTCCAACATAATCAACTCCAACTGAATTGAAGGGACACAAATTATATTTAAAACGGCTTATTGAAAACAGTGCCATTGTTTGTTTGCATAGCCTAGCGTTTATACGTTTACACATTATACTTTTTTTTTTAATTTTTCTAACCACTGAGTTACATTTTAAGATTTAAAAACTTTCTTGTATATCACTTATTGTATGGGACAAACCAAAATGTTTATTGTTACAATGATAATTATTAACAATTAAATTAGTGATATAATGTTTGTTAGGCAGGATTAAGGGATGTCGGGTATTGAAAAGCAATTGACTTCTTTGCAATCTTTCTCCAATTCGTAATATTCCTTAAAATTTAAACGGGTTTAATTTACAAAGCGAACTGGTTTTATTTAGTAATTTACTTGGAGCATTTATTTTCTTTAATTCCAATTTAAATGTATTTCTTGTTGTTAATTTTCTAAGCACATCTTGCAACAGTACAACCGGTTGATTATTTGCATAATCTCTAGCATCATATTTTATATATTTAAGACTTTTTATTTCCTTGTAGAACCCAACCTTCCCAGCTAACTTTAAAATTAATTTTTTTTAATAATTCTACTTTTGAGGGTTTCAAATATCCAACAATAATGTTCTTTTAATAATTCCTCTCTGATTCAAGGTTGTGAATAAACCTTAAGCACCATCCTAAAACATTAGCTAGTTTTCTCCAAGAACTAAATCTTGCTAAATAGTTTAACAACAAATTATTAAGAAATGTAGTATGTATTAAAGCCCCCTTTTCTTTAATTTTGTAATTTTGTAACACGGACAATTTAATCGTTTTATTATCACTTGACCAAATCTGATTTTGTTGTAATAAAAACGGAGGACCTGACAAACAAATTGACAATTTAGATTTATCAGATGGCAACAAACCGCGAGATGCATAGTTAGGTAGATTGTCCTTAGTGCCTACATATATCCATTTATTTGGGGAAGAACACAAATGGATAATTGCCAGACGATTGGTTACAAACGTTTCAAATCTCTTGTGTGAATTATGTATTAAGTATAACACGATAGCCAAATCCGTCCAAAACGTAACTTATTCTATTGGCAGTTTCAATTTTTTTTTGATTTAAAGCATTATCTTAGCACATAAATGCGCTGCAGTTACTTCGAGTCTAGGAATTGTTATAGTTTTTAATGGTTCAACTTTTGTTTTCTGCACGTTTTGGTTAGTATATTTAACACGTAAATAAATAACTATTTTATATGCAAAATTTAAAGCATCTATAAACCCGTGTAATTGCAGTCGCATGTTTGATAAATTATCATAAGGTAAAATGCACCGATTAATAATTTACAATTGCAAATTAGGTAATTTAGAATACCAACTATTCCACTTTCTAATAAACTTATTAGAAAAAGCTTCGTCCCACTGTAATCCCATTCAACACGTTTCTTGTAAAAATAATTTTGGTATTAATAAAATTGGAGCTATAAATCCCATTGAATTAAATAATCTTGTTATAAACGACAACAAACTTATTTTTTGGTAATAATATCATCTACTGTGTGCGTCTTAAATTGAAATGCGTCTTTAAATACGTTCTATTCAATACCCAAGGTCCTTTGTATTAACTCAATTTTTGAACCAAAAACGTTGACTTTGGCTTATAAGGATGAAAAACTGGATGATGTGGTAAATACCACGTTTTTACATTAAGTGATTTTGGAGCAATTTTTGCATGACCTTGTTTAATGTATTTATTCATAACTAATGCGTAGTGTTTTGTAGTTTCTTGTCATTTTGCAGTTTTGATTTTAAAAACCACAATAGTTTTTGAGCTAAAAAACTTATTTGTTGTCAAACACTTGTTATTTCTCCGAGTTAACGATAATTTATAATGACTATCAACAAATTTTATTGAATCGTGCATTATCTTTAACTGACATTGTTTTCATTAATGAAGCTCTATTGCTAAATTATTTGTTATACATATTTTCTAGTTGTAATGACAATTCGTAATCCAAAGTTGACATATGATTCAAATTTAAATTTTTTTAAGTATTAAATTTTAAAGGTCCAAAAAGTGTCTATCTTAGTATTGTTTGAATGGTATATAATTGCCCAATGCAACCTACTTTATGTTGTAAAGTTAAATAAACTTCGGGCACATCATTTCCTATCAAAATCAAAGCTTCGTTATTTCCAACGTAAGGAAACTGTAAATCTGTTTAATGGTTCTACGTACGCAACTGCTTTTTAGTCGGAACTATCTTTTTAATTTTTGATAATTTATTTACACTCTCACGCTTTATTTAACTTTTACAAAACACAATTGTTAATTAAAGTAATAGTTAAATTAGATATTTCTAAACAAGAGATTATTGTTTCTCCATTTACAGTTGTAATTGTCATTTTCCATGATTCACCACTAATTCCCAATTTTTTTATTAAACGTTCATTAATTAGAGTTGAATCAGAACTATTATCTAAAAATGTACATGTTTAAACGGTCGTTTCATTATAACAAACTATTATTGGTACAACCGAGAACGTTGCTGATGGAGTAAAGGTTTTGTTTGAATTTATATTCAGTATCGTTGTCAAAGTATTGTTTTCAATTAAATGTATTACTAATTTTTGCTATAGAAAAAACATAACGTCTTTTTCCACAACCAGGGTTTTAGAACAACGCATTGGGTTTTGACAATAAGTAAATGTATAATTACGCTTCAAACAGGTACACAAATTATAAATTTCCTCAACAATTTAACGCGATTTTCAATTAAACTTTCTAAAAACAATAAACACTCAGCCAAAGAGTGTCGTTGAATACACACAACGCATTCTGCTGCTTTATTATCGTTTTTTTCTAACTTTCTAGTAGTGGTAAATAATGTTCTTGGATTTGTACGCTTTAAATTGTCAACTGGTCTAAGGCAACTATTTATTGTTTTAACTCTATTTTTTGCAAAGTCTACTAAATCAGATAAACAAGGTTGTCTATATTTTCTTATAAGGTGAACCGTTTTTTTTAATTCACAAATTTTGTTTATAAACAAGTAAGCGTTGAGAAATCGCATTTACTGTTTTATGAGGGGTAGAGTCTGCATAGCATCCAATTCTGCTTAATGTCATTTCACAAACTTGTAGCTTTCTGGCAAATTGATTTAAAACTCGAGCATCTTTTGACCGTAGAATTGAACTATCAATTAAATTATCAATCGTAAAATGGCATATAACGTGTTTTTGACCAAAACGCTTCTTTAACAGTTTACGGGCCTCTAAATAACCTTTTTGTAAATCAAAAATGTTCTATTGCTTTCTTGGCTTCTCCCTCGCAATCATGTATGAAATAACTTAGTCTTAATTCCGGATCGTTGGTCTTTCTGCAAACACTAACGTTAAAGTTTTTATGAACAACCAATACTTTATATGATTTTTATCGAATATTGTAATTTTCTTTTTTGAGAGATCCATCAAACCGTAAATGTTTCTGGAATACTTGTTTAAAACTATTTCATTAGTTTTTTTACCATTTGCAATTGAGTTATTATTAAACCCATCAACTGACCAAACGTTTTGAGTACTTTCCATATCTAATATATATTTATCTCTAATTTGTTTTTTCCATTTCTTGTTTTCAAGCCGTTATTTATGTTTTTCTTTTAACAACACAGGTAGAGATTGCAATTTTTCTAACATTTGTAAATTTATTCAATTTATTCCAATAAATTTAATCAAATTGTTGACCTTTCAATAGCGACGTTGGAAGTTCGCAAATTAATTTTTGTTTTGCAAATATGCAAATTTGCCGCTTTCGATAGCGACGTAAAAATTGAGCTAAATTTACAAATTTCCTGTTTCCAATAGCGATGTACAAATTTGCTAACTTTTGAAAGATTCCCTTATCTTACAATTGACTTGTTTGATCAAGTTAAACTGTATATATGCAAACGCCCTTATTACTAATTTACTTTTGTTTTACTTACATAAACTTTTTATTACTACTCAATAATCGTTCTTCAAATATCCGTTGAAATAAAACTAACAAATATAAAATATTCTTTATTAATAAAATGATGAACATTGACGTTTGGTTTTATAATACAATATTAATATAAATGCAACAATTTTTAAATGTACATTAATACACATAAATCAACATAAATTTAATAGCAACATAGGATACAATATCCTATCAAGAACAACTAATGTTATATAAAATTAACAATAATAATAATAAACACAATATTAATATAAAACAGCGTACAACAAACTGTTACAAGTTATTACTGTAATAGTTCTTTTTGTTAAACGTACGACTGTCGAATTGAGATAGCGACTGTAAAACACCTGCTCGTGTTGTCTGAAGATTAGTAGATTTGCACAAATATTTTGTAATGTTTAGTTATTCGTATTCTCAACGACAACAAAGTCTGACTAATCTATAATATGAAAACTCGAAATTAGTCAGTAAAGATATATGTTCCCAGTAAGTCGGGAAGTAATGAAAAACACAAGTCGGGAGGTCACGTATGTATTTAACGGAAACTATACAACAAGTGATCAAACACGCGCCATTCCTATAACAACAGTCCATTTAAACAAACGTATTATAGTTATTCTTTCATTGTTTTTCTTGGCGGTGATAATTGTCCCTGGAGTGTATCTGTAAAGAACAATAATAATATTTAGTATATTATTGCGTTATTACAACTACCTCATCCTTGGGAGAAGGCACTGTCCTCAGTGCCTGTAGACACGACGACTTTTTTTACAGCCCATGAAACGTCCTTGAATTCTTCTCTTTGTTTTTCATTTTGTCCACTTTTGAACCGGTTGACGTGGACGGTAAAAGCGTTGTTATCCAATTTGCCAACTTTTTTTTATTAAAACCACTTCGTCTGTGAGTAACTGTACAACGATATATGAGCCGACCCATTTGGTAGTCTGTCTGCTAAACCGGACTGGTGGTACTTGCAGCCACACAAATTCATCGCAGTCAAACATTGGAGCATGAGCTTTTTTGTCATAGTACTTTTTTGATGTTAATATGCCGTTTCTAAATGTTTGCGAGCCATCTGATGAATTGTTTGAAGTTGTCTTTCTAACTCCATCACAATAGTTGTGCTGTCCATGGTTGTTGGGGGAATTAGCGGGAGTTATAAATTAATCGGGAGGTGTAACTCTCTACTTGTCATCATTACATGTGGTGATTGCTGTGTAGAAGTATGTACTGCCGCTCAATATTTTAACAAACATTGGGGTAGCACCACATCCCACGTCCTTGTTGGAAACTTTGTTAAACATGTCGCAATCAATGTTTTAAAACTCCTATTAGTCTTCTTCACTAATCCATTTTCTTGCCGCTGGTATGGTGTGGTACGCGTTTTCTTTATTCCCAGTAGTTGAGTCAGTTCTGATATAACCGGAGTGGAGTTGCATTGGGGCACCCCATTGTGCGATTCATTTTTGAAATATCGCTTTTGCCACTGTATCTGCGTCAATCCCTTGTAAAGGGATTGCTTTACACCACTTTGTAAAATAGTCAACCATTACTAAAATGTATTTGTTTCCTTGTGGTGTTTCCGTCAGGGGTCCGATTATATCTATACCCATCCATTTATTAGAATAGCCAGTAGGCATAGGCCGCAGTGGAGCTCTTGGTAGGGTCTGGGGATTTTTGCTTTGTACACATAATAGACATGCTTGGCAAAACGTAATTATGTCATTATTTATGCATGGCCACCAAAATCGTTTCCACGCCATGTGGTCCATTTTCTTTTGTCCCGCATGACCGAGTTCTACATACAACCGTTTCAACACCTCCCATTTAAGTATTTTTGAGACCACAATCCTGGGTGCAAGTTGCGGATTGTTCTTAAAGTATATGATACCGTCTTTTATTTCCAAAAAACTCCACATGATTTATATACAATGTGTCCCAGCTTTTTCCCGCCAACTCCGCTTTTTCTGAACGTGCTAATCTTTGTTGTAATGCAGAATACACGACGCTCAAATCCGTATTGTCCGCCTGTGCAGTTTGCCAATCCGTAGCAACCCTTTGTTGCATAATAATTGTGTTAACCACCCTAGGATTACATACTTTGCAAACGGCACTTTTTGGGCATATCCGTTTTGATTATGCGTCTGCATTAATGTGCTGCTTACCCGGCCTGTAGACGTACTCGAAATCAAATTTTTGTAGTCTATTCTGCCAACGTGTTAACTGCCTTTCTGGATGTCTAAATACTTTTAGCTACTTTAGGGCCTGATGATCTGTTCTGATCGTAAATTGTCTTTTTAACAAAAAGTGTCGAAATAAAGCAGACGATTGCTAACATTTCTTTCCGTGTTGTACAATATTTTTTTTTCTGTTGTTGTCAAGCAGCGACTAGCATAAAAAATCACTCGCCCGTGACCATTTGTATCTGCTTGCAAAAGTACTGCTCCGATTCCTTTGTCACTAGCATTTGTGTCTAGTATAAAGGGTATTGTATGGCTTGAAATGTCCGGTATTTTTAAAATGGGTTCTGTACATAAATAGTCTTTTAGTTTTTAAAATGCATTTTTACATTTTTGGCTCCAACAAAACTTGCTTTTTTTTTTGTTAAGTTATGCAATGGAGTAGCGATAGTTGCAAAGTTTTTTACAAACCTCCGATAATAGGATGCTAGTCCCAAAAAGGTTCTAACTTCTTTCACATCTTTAGGGGTAGACCATTCTTTTTTTTTTGTTTTTTCTGGGTTACTAGTAATTCTTTTAGCCGAAATCATGTGACCTGGGTATTGTACTCGCGGTTTAAAAAAATAACATTTTTATTTATTTAATTGCATACCCGATCTGCTGATACGACAAAAAACTTTTTCCAATATGTTTAAATGTTTCACTACGTCCTTGCTATAGACGATGATATCATCCAGATACACTAGACATTTTTTTGAAAATTAATTTATCCAATATTGTCTGCATCATTCTTTGAAATGTGGCAAGCGCGTTTATCAAACCAAACGGCATTATCTGAAACTTGAATAATCCACACGGTAGTGTAAATAGAGTTTTATGACGGTCTGCCTTGTGGACTTCCATTTGCCAGTATCCTAAAGCCAGATCTAGGGTGCTAAAGTACTTAGATCCTGACATGGCATCCAGTATGCTATTAATCCTGAGGAGTGGGTAGAAGTTTTTTATCATAGCTTTAGTTAGTAACCGATAATTAACACAGTCGTAAATCCCCATCTTTTTTTAAACTAATACTACAGGTGCCGCCCATGCCAACTTTGACGGTCTGATTATGTCTTGCGCCAGCATCTCTTGTATTATTTCTTTGACTCTGGTTTAATAATGTAGTGATATGCGTCAAAGTGGTTGTTTTTTTGGTTGAAAGCCATCCGTTTCTACTGTATGTTGTAAAATGTTGGTTTTACCCAATGGTTTGCCAGTTTTCGCAAAATTATCAAACTTTTGTTTAACTGCCTCTAAATTGGGTATATCTGGTCCTTAAATGCTACACACCGACGGCTTAAGGCTGTCCTCCCAAAAACAGTTCTTTTTATTGCATGTCGATGTTGCAATAGGCCTTCTTAAAGAAATCAGCCCCAGGATAACGTTTTATGGTGCTATCTCCGTTACCACTACCTGCTGTTGGAAAACTCGCTTGTTTATCTCTATGGACACTATTGCTGTTCCCTTTGTTTTGATTTTAGTTCCGTTTGCAGTAGTTAATTTAATATCCTTATTTTTTTTGGAGCTTTCACGTCGGAAATATTTGTGTTGACTAGCAAGCAAGTTGCACCCGTGTCGACTAACATTTCTACTGGGTGGTTGTTGATATTTCTTGTCACACCAACAACTTATCATTCCGGGTTGTAACAACATTTAATTTCATAATTGTGGACTTACTGTTATGTCCACACCTCTTCGCAAATTGACAAACACATTGACAATAGTAGCAGTTGTTGTTGTTGTTGTTCCACCTCCTAGGTTGTATTAGTTGGTGGTAGTTGGGCTATTCTCTGTCTTTGTCTATCGATGCTCCCTCCTTTGCCTCCAACCTTTGGGCTTGTTTGACGGCCTTTATAACTGTCGTTGATCTATTGTTTAAAAAGTCTTGGCAGATTATGGGCAATGTCACACCTCTCGCTATTTGCATTACTATGGCGTGATCACGTTGGCTTAAAGTTTCTTTAATAAATGCATTTTCTGCTACACGTACCACATTAAAGATGAATTGCGCTGTGTCTTCTAACGTTTTTTGTCTTCTGTTATAGAGTTTATCAAGATATCTTTTTAAGGGCCGTGGAGGCATAAATACTAATTGTAATTCCTCTAGCGCTGTAATTTTATATGTTTCTTCTTCCAAAATTTTGTTTTTGATTACGAATTTATCAGCTTTTTCTTGGAATAAACCGGCTAATACTGAGCATCGTGTTTTTTGAGGAAATTGTTGTAAATATCGTTTAACTGTAATTTCCCACAGTGCAAAATTGTCCCCCAATGCAAATTTTTTGGGGGTGTTACTGTAGTTATAAGGATAACGCGTATTGCACCCATTTAAATCGTTTCGGGAAACATATCCAGTAGACGTGTTACTACTCGTGTCCAGATAAAAGTTTCTGGTTTTGTTGATTTGACCATTCCGATAACTGGTTGTATTTGTTTATTTTTGTTGTTTTTCGGATTTTGGTACCAATTTGTAATAATTCTTTTTGTTAAACGTACAACTGTTAAATTGGGAAAACAACTGTGAAACACCTGGTTGTGTTGTTTAAAGATTAGTAGAATTGCACAAATATCTTCTAATGTTCAGTGATTCGTAATCTTGACGATAACAAAGTCTGACTAATCTATAGTATAAAAAATCTCAATTAGTCAGTAAAGATATATGTTTTCAGTGAGTTGAAAAGTGATGAAAAACACATGTCGGGAGGTCACGTATGTATTTAACGGAAACTATACAACAAGTGATCAAACACGCGCCATTCCTATAACAACAGTCCATTTAAACAAACGTATCATAGTTATTCTTCCATTGTTTTTCTTGGCGGTGATAATTGTCCCTAGGGTGTATCTGTAATTATAAAAAACAATAATGATATTTAGTATATTATTGCGTTATTACAATTACATTCAAATTTAAACAAGTGCCAAATTGACACACACTCACTAACAACCAAATAAGCGCGAATAAACAAACATTTATAAGTTAATTTATTGGTGTTTTTTAAGCAATAATTAGGATTTTACATTTACTACAGTACTATTTAGTAGTAGTGTACATATTTGCTTATTAAACATATTACT
>JAKXYG010001368.1:90000-122847 GCA_025895645.1 Cardicola forsteri | reverse complement strand
ATATATATATATATATATATATATATATATATATATTCGTTACATCCCTTTTGCACTAAGCAACTTACAAACGTTTTTATTGACAGAAATATAGAATTAAATTATTAATTTAAATATTACAAAACGTTTTAAGAAATTATTGCCCTGAGTTGGCGTGGTAATTAAATTTAACCATACATAATTATATTTAAAAGTAAATTATAAAAGTTCGTTTAAAATTTTAAATAAAACTAATCTACTTAAAGAACTATATATATATATATATATATATATATATATAATTAAAAATAATAATTTACATTCTGATAAAACACAAATTTCGTAATAAATTATTATTATTATTATTATTATAAACAATGCAGCCTGTATTTACAGAATAAGTAGTAGTTTTCAATGTACAATATGTGAAGTCAAGCATTATCATGAATAATCTTTTTGCATTGTAATACAAATTTTGTTACACTCACTATGTTTCATTTTTATACTTTTTTATAATCATTTTATTTACTCTTTCTATACTATTTACAAATGTAATCCCTTTCCAATATATTAGTTTGTTTTTAATCTTGTTTCCACAACTTATTTATTTTTAAAAAATTTCCCCTTTTTATCTTACTCCCTACCACCTCTCCAGTATTAAAAAACAGTAGTAAAAGGCGTTTGTCACACCAAATTCGCTTACTAAACTGTTAACACCAATCAAAATTGAACCAAAATAAATTACATTTCGCACTAACCATTTTTTTAGACATATGCTAAATGTTTGTCTAATAAGAAATCTAAATTATTTTTTATCAATGCTCTTATTAAATTAAAATTATAAAATATACTGTTTTAAATTTTCGTAATACTTAAATTAAAAGTATATATATATATATAAACTTTTATAATCATTAATATAAATAAAAAATTACAAAATGTTATAAAACTCACTAATTCAATGAAATAAAACTTACAATTTAATGTGTAATAACTTTATTAACAAACACTAAATTTTTAAAATGGCAACTTTTCCTATAAAACTAATGCTTAAAATATTATTCAATGACATCTTACATACAAAAATTAGTAATAAACTTAACCAGTATAAAAACGCACTTGCCAGCAATATAAATAAATTCAAGAAATTGCTACCGCACAAATTAAATAACAGTTATTTACTAATATAAACAAATTAAAATTATGTAAAATTTTAAATTTTAAAAATAAACTTTACTATTAAAAATATTAATTTTTTATTTATTTTTATTGATTTAATAAACACAATTTCTTATTTTTTAAATCAGTTCAATTGTTCTTGGTTATACTTTTTCAATCTTTTAGAATTATTTTGCAAAATATTTAATCGGAAACAAAAAATTCAGTTATTTTTTGTTTATTATTAAAACAATTAAAACATGGTTTTTAAACAGGGTATTAGGATTTTCCCTCAGTTTACTAGAAACTTGCTCATTATGCCACGTAAGATTCAGTACATAAATAATTTCATATAATTTCCGTGTTTGCATTTTTGCAGTTAGCATTATTTTTTTTACATTTTTTTTTGTATAAGTGGTTGTTGTTATTTATTCAGTTTTTTGTACTTGGTTTTGTATTAAACCAATTGCAAGAATAATTATCATTAAATAGTTCTGTGCTGCTATATATCATAAGTATCACAAATAAACATAGAACGCCAGTACCTTTGAAAATTTTTTATTAGTATAAATAAATAAATAATAAATAGTGTTATTATTTTTATTGGTTGAATAAATTTTGTTATATATTACAATTTAAAATTTTTGCTAATAATATTTTGATAAATATTGGTAAATTATTATCTAAAGTATTTTTAACGAGCACGTGGATGTTGAATAATAATTGAATCCAATTAATATAGTTATAATATAATTATCTGTTTACATAAATTATAAAAACAAAGTACAAACAAAAATGTTCAATTCAATAAAATTATGCCGGAGTGGTTCAGCGATACAGTGATCGACTCGAGTCCACATTAATGTTGCTGGGAGATAGAAATACTTAGAAGTATTATTTTATTAATTTTTACTTTGATTACAATTTTTATATTGTTGTACATTTAAACAATTGTAAAATTGTTTGTTAACGTAACTTTAATTCTATGAGCATTGTTACATCCTATTTTATCGTTTTGGTAAACAGCATCGGTATGCATATTTGAATTATTTTGTAATAATTAATAGCAGAACAATATTTCAAACTACTCAAGAACTTTTTGTTTGAAATTAGCTAGGAATGTTGATAAATATACGTATCAAGTTAAATCAAAGGAAATCAGGACCGATATCTCAGTGAGTGTAGGTTTGATTCCCACCATTGGCACTAAATGCGGGCTTTTCTTTGGTGTCACTGAGATGTCCACTACTTCCTTTGTAAAACATTTAAAGAAGTAAAATTCCAGTATTTAATCGAGCAAGTGTTTGCAACTCACAAATTACGACAACAGCTATATTTAAACTTTAATAACGTTTTTATTAATTGTTTTATTTGGTAAACTTAATTTTAATAAAATTATATTTTACTATACATAAATTTAATACATGTTAACATTACTTAAATATTAATTTGTTTAATTTACTGTTTAATGTTTTGTTATTTAACATAAACTTGCCGAACATTATCATATTTTGCATTTTAATATCTTTCGTTTATTAATAAAAATATTGGGCACAGTAATTATTCCAAATAAAAATATAAGAAAACGTAAACTGTGATATGAATTCATTTCGTATATTCTTGTTAGTCAAAAACATATAACATTTTAGTATATATATACAAAAAAAGGGGGGGTACAGATAACATTTGAATTAGTACAACTCAAACATTTACACACAATCATTACGACCAAGCGAAGTTCAATGTAGTGACGAACTGTTTTTGTGCACACAAAGCAGGTTTCAATGTGTGAATATAAACAGATTTGAGAATTTTTAACATATTTGAAACTGGAGAAGTAATAAGCACTTTAAAACAATTTTTAAAATTGATTTAATGTTTGGTTTGTAGTAAGTGACGTAATATGGAGGATGTAGATAAGTGTTCATTTCCGTTTGATTTTTTATTGATCCAGTTAGGAATGTGTTCTTTAGCTCGATTAGATAAGCGACGCATTGTCCGACCAATGTACTTGCCACCACAACTGCAAGTGAACTGATAAATGCAATATGAGGCGGAAAATGTGTCTTTAGCCGTTTTAATGTTGGGCAAAAGGAGACCTTTAGTAGTGAACAGCATTGTTAGTTTGAATCGATGAAAAGGTCCTTTTTATTGCTGTTTTAAGACGGATTTTGAGGAGGTTCATAATGTTATCTTCTTTAAATGGTAGTCTTAGCTAAGCCGGCTTCTTTTCATTATCGTTTGAACCCGGATTTTCGTATTGCTCGGCATGGTATTTGATAAATTTTAGTGGATATCCATTATTGATTAGCAGTTATTTAATGCTATTCCTTTCTTTATTTATTGTGTCGTCAGAACAAATTTTCTGTACACGATTGAACAATGTTTTAATAAGTGCACGTTTGTGTTGAACTGGTTGAAAGCTTGTATAGTGTAAATATTGACTAGTCCCAGTAGGCTTGTGGTAAACTCTACGTTGAAACGATCCGTCACTTCTCCGTGAAATTAAAACAAACTTTGTTTAATTCTGTAATTTGTATCAATTGTATCGTGTAATTGTGTGAACGGTTAATAAAATGTTGTTTTGGTTTGTATGTGTTCTTTTTATATAGTTAAGATGGACGACGAAACATTAAGGTTACAAGTTGGATGAGAAATTTTACTGTAAGCGATATTAGTTATACTCATTAATTTATTTAAATTAACTAAAAATTGTACGTGAAATTAAATGAACAAAATGTGCACTTAGATAAAACGACCAGAATGGAATAATTGATATTTGCCATGCTTTTTAAATATTCAAATTTTGTTATTATAATCTCGACCAATAGAAATGGTCTTAGAGTAGATAAAAAACTTTTGAGTAGAAGTAATTGCAAAATAAGATAAACCAATAAAAAGTGGTTATTGTTGTCTACTGACTAAAATTGTAACCTATAATTGGCCAATCAGTTTCATTTATTTTAAGTGTATGCTTATAACCTATCATCCAAGTTCTACCGTTATTTAAAAAAAATTAATCAATCTCAATGTATATTCCTTGTTCTTTATCTTTTCAATTGTCAATTTATCAACTAAGTTTTTCAAATTAAAACAAATAAAGTAAAAATATACGTGTTAAATAACAAATCAAAATTAACAAAATCTAAAATACAACAATTTACGAAACAAATAGAAAAAAATCAATAATCTACCAATAAATCTTTTTGTACGGAATGATGATAAAGAATAATGTTTTTTTCCAATTGATTATCAACAGAAAACCTCTTTACTATTATTATTATTATGTTATCAACAACTATCTACAAAATAATTCGCAATTAACAAGGTACGTTTTTATAAACAATCTATCGCAAAGTAAAATGTTGTGTGTATTTTGAAATAACTCAGTTGTATCAAACGTTGTGTGTTTTGTTTTGCACTGGGTTATACAATCTTTACAATAGTTCACAAAAATAGCATTTAACATAATAATAATAATGATAGTAATAATAATAATTTAAAAAAATGTAATAAGACATACAAAGAAACAAAAAAGACGCACACAAGTAAATATATAATAAATAATCTTGTTTATCAAGTTGAATTCAAAAAACGATTAAAATTCAAAACAATTACGAAGATGTTTGAGGTTGTCGATTAATTGACTGCCGCGGTTCAATATTTAGCGAACATTGGTAAGTCTGTTCTTCGTCCAACAAGCGGGTAGGATCTAGAAGATAGTCGGTTACCTAATGGATGATTGGACAGGATGAAATTATAGTAATGACAATTATTATAATATATCTAATGCCGGTGTGGTTTAGCGGTACGGCGCTCGAGTTGGGACCTTGGTGGGTTCGAATCCCATCCCTGGCACTAAAATGTGGGCCCACGTTTGGCTTTGCTAAAATGTCCACTGCTGAAAGGCATGCGTTTTTCGTGCAAACATTCAAAGTAACAAACATAAAATTAAAAAATAATAATAAAAGTTTAAAATAACAATTGGACAATTACTCATGTGACAATATCCACCAATAACTATCGGTCATAATATAAAATGTGTGGGAGTTGATAGGCTAATATCAAGGTTAGAATAATAATAAGGCAAATAATGTACAGTTTCTGTGGAAATTGTGGCATAATCGAAAGACAGTTCTATAGTGTGATACAAAAATTAACCGATTTGTTTATTTGACTAAATTTACTTGTGTTAAATTCTACAATAAAACACTTTAGAACATTTTTATTTTGGAAAATTGTGATTTATTTGAAATATTCCTTTTGGTTGGCAATGTAATCACGTCTTCATAATTTCTGCATTGAAACAAATGGATCCAATGGCTTGGTAAGCATAACGGACATGGAAGAATAACAAAGTTTCTTGGCTGGTAGACGGCATTCTTGTGACAGATACGAAACTGTTGGCAAAACCGCCTAATTTTTTTCTCTGGATTATTTCCCATAACCAAACGGTTATACGCTGTATACGTATATCTTAAATTACTTTTTAACTACTCGCCAAGGTATAGGCCCAATTATACCACTGTACACTTGATCACTGTCGTGATAGTCTAGGTACAACTGCTCCAAAATGCGCCATATGCAGAAGGAACAAACAGGAATATGACTACAAATTAAAACTTTAAAAGCATTCCAAGAGACAAAAAAGTGTTTGCAATAGAAAATACCCAATACGTACGGTTTTCCGATGATTAATTAAATATGGAGTTTGATGGAATTGTTGTATTTCTCGTATCACGTGTGCAATCTGGATAAAATGGAAAATATTGGAGTGTTATTTTTAAAAAAATCAATCAATCTCAATGTGTATTTCTTGTTCTTCATCTTTTCATTTATCAATTTATCAACTGAGTTTTTCAAATTAAAACAAATATACGTGTTAAATAACAAATAAAAATTAACAAAATCTAAAATACAATTTACGAAACAAATTTAAAAAATCAGTAATCTACCAATTGATTAATAATAATAATAATAATAATAATAATAATAATAATAATAATAATAATAGTAATAATCATAATCATTATTATAATCTTAATAATAATACTTCTACTAATAATAATAGTAATAATAATAATAGTAATAGCAACAATAATAATAATAATAATAATTATTATTATTATTATTCTTTATTTCTATTAATAAGATATGATACCTTTTTATACCAATAAATCATAATATCCTTGAATATTTTACACAAAAATAATTATTTATCAATTTTTATAATTTACAAACAAACAAACAAACAATCTTTCATTCATTCATTTACCATTCGCATTTTACAAAAATTGACTAAATTATTTTCAATAATGTTGAGCGCTCCTTCTTCGATAAACGACAAATCTGTTAGATACATTCCCAGATAGGGAATGCATGGTGGATCACATCTTGAAATTGAAAGAAAAACAAGAATTATGTCAGTCAGTTGATTGTCGTTTAATTATTACTACTATTATTATTAATATAACTTAACGTCAAATGGAATTGGTTAATGAGGCCCTTTTATTAATAGGGATGCTGATGAACCTGAGGATTTGAGTGATGCTTATAAAAAGTTTCAATTTCAAATGATGATGATATTCCTGACTGTGCGTCCTCTACGAGGTGCATCCTGGACTAAGTGCCCCTAGGCATCTAGACTAATAACGGCAGGGATCGAGTGCACAATGATATAACTGGGTAAGTGCAAGAATACAGCCAGGATATTTAAAAGGTATCTTAAGGTATAGATGTATCATACGTAACCGTTGAGATGAGGGAGATAACCCTAACAAAAAATATCTGCACACAGTGGCACCGTTTATCAGCTGAGAAGCACCGTTATTCTTCTACGTTTGTTACGCTCATCAAACCATCGTAATCGATTGTTTAATATACCGTACAAATATGGAAAAAATGATGAGGTGACTATATCACAAAACCACAATAAATAAGAATTTTAAAAATAAATAAATAAACGTTCAACAAGAATAAGAAATAGGATTGATAGCCCAGCCGCCATTTTATTACTTCCTACTTCGCATACCATTCCGAATTGCTATGCGAAAACGCTACTGGATGCAAATTATACTTGGGATTATAAATAAAGTTTCTTAGATCAAAGACCGTTTCCTTACGACAACGCTAGTATTTATAGGAATTGACGAGGCACTCTTCTTCGAAGAAATTAGAAGTTGACAGATCCACAAACTCAACTGGCGACATATGGTAAATGGGTACGTTGAGATACCTTTTAAGCATCTTGCGTGCATGCAGCACCCATTTATTAAGCAGGAGTCTAGTTTACCTTAAATAGAAATAATAAAAAGATAACTACATTAATAATGATAGTAATAATAATAATAATAATAACAATAATAATAATAATAATAATAATAATAGTAATAATAATAGTGATAAAAAAATAATAATAATTATTATTATTATTATAACAATAATAATAATAATAATAATGATAATAATAATTACAATAATAAAAATAATAATAATAATAATAATAATAGTAACAATAATAATAATAATAATAATAACAATAATAACAATAATAATAATAATAATGCAAGAGCAAATAAAATCCTATTGGTCAGTTTTTATAACTGATCCACTCCGCTGTAGCCAGTCCCAAGTCTGGTTGTCGTTAGGAGAGGGAGAGTTTACCTACAAGATTAGCAACCTGTAAAAATAAATATTGCTAAAAAACATTACTATTTTATTAAACTACAGCAAAAAGGTGAAAACCGCATGATTCCGATGATGATGTAGTGTACGATGGAAATATCTCGAGTTTGGTTTTGAAATAATAACAATAATAATAATAATAAAAAAAGAACACTTTGAAAACGTACCGATGCAACGCTTCCCTCATTGATTTAAAGCGTCCGTCGGAAGCAACTAGCATCTGCAATCGGTCGATGCATTGTTTCGTCTGTTTGCTGACGCGTTCCCATGTGCGTCGCAGTCGATAAATGGACGAATTGACAAGGGCCGAACAGATTTGCAACACCCCATTGTAATTTTGCATACAGCGACATATGTCTGCAATGGCGACCCACTTTTCGATGCACAATACGCGGTCGTTCAAGTCGGAAAGTGAAATAATTTCGGAAACAACGAGGCGACTCACCTTGCAGTAAGGATAGCAATAATATTAAGTATGCAGACAGTATACAAAAAATACCATGGCTTATTTGCTTAAAATGTTCATTTGCCAAAAAGTAATAATACTACCCCTGCCACTACTACTACTATTACTACTACTACTACTACTACTACTGCTACTACTACTACTACTACTACTACTACTACTACTACTACTACTACTACTACTACTACTGCTACTACTACTACTACTACTACTACTACTACTACTACTACTACTACTACTACTACTACTACTACTACTACTACTACTACTACTACTACTACTACTACTACTACTACTACTACTACTACTACTACTACTACTACTACTACTACTACTACTACTACTACTACTACTACTACTACTACTACTACTACTACTACTACTACTACTACTACTACTACTACTACTAATACTAATACTACCACTACTAGTACTGCTACTAAAAACAATGTCCACTCACTTCGTTGAATCGTTTGCATACAAGTAATACATTTTTGGCTTTTTCTTCCTTATCCAATTTCATCCACGATTGATTTAACAATTCTCTGTTAAAAAATAAGGATTGTTTTAAAATTCGAACAATATTCAGTGTCATAATAATAGTAATAATTCATAATTAATTATTTATTATTACAAAACTTGCTCGCTCAAAGAATCGAATTAGAATAAGAAAATATCCTTATCACTAAAACAGATCTCAAAAAAACAAATCGTATTGATTATATATATATATATATATATATATATATACCTAATGACACGTGTTAAGTAAGGAGTATATTCGAAACCCATAAAGTGGTGTGTACTCAATCACTACTGTATTAGTCTAGGTTCTTTAGTGTAATCACCAAATTCGAGATGACCTCCAATTTCGTGAACTTCCTTCTTTGGTATCGCGACAACGTAGATGACGCTGGTTCTTCGTAAAAATCCTGATGCAATCTCACGTTCGGTAACTATGGCTTGTCCAAATGCCGATTGGAGGAAAAAGAAAGGTGGTCACTAAACGTGTTTGGATGGATGCTGTTTGGGACGATCTTCACCCTATTTTGGTCGGGACTTTATCCTAGAAACAATGGTAAAGTCAGTTGGATTGACATATCGATGCACGCCTCCGAAAACCGTGAACAGTGGAGAGGAATTAGTCGAAATGTTTTGAAGACTTGGAACTAATAAATAATAGGATGAGCCCCATGGATGTGACATAAAAGTAGTACCATTCTTAAAAATTCAAAATTTATTAAAATTACTAAAATTCTTACAGCTATTGGCATCCGTTTCTAATAGTCAATTAATCACAATGCCAATAAATTTTATACTATGCAAATGTACAAAAATAGAGCAGTTTTACTGACAACCGCTCGACATCGTTACTTACTCAGACCGAATGGAACGAAATATTTGGAAATCGAGAAACGTCAGCTGCTCGGATATGTCCAAGACGGACAGTTCATCGAAACTTTTTTCAGACGGAATCTAAAATTAAATGTGACAATACACGTAAGTAACTTTATATTGATTATTTACTTGTCATGGGTGTGAAAATGAATTGCACAAGTACTATCACTGGCACTTGGATTTGGTAAATGTTTCCCGTAAATTATTTAAGTAGTAACAAGCATATCAAAAATAAAATTTAATTATGAATACAACTCGTTATTACCATTGAAAAGAATGTAAACAATTACACCTAGAGAAGATTAGAAATGATTAAGGTTTGAATGAGTCAGGATTATTCGGCTAGGCGATTGCCCGTCTGTTTTTTTCCTGGCTTCACTGTGATTGGTCGGCTAGTTCACTCACAAACCAAAACTCTTACCTGCGTCGGAGTCAAGATGACGTCTAAGTCGATTGGATCGGGAACCAGTTGGTTGGAAATCAGTTGATGGAGCAATTGACTACCGGCTTTTTGATCGTTGGGCATGAGATAGGACGAACTGATGATCAATTCCAGTAGCGTTTTCATTTCTCGTTTTAGGACGGGTTCACTCTGAAAATCCTAAAAAGTGAATAACATGTGTGTGTGTGTAATAAGTATTGTGATAAAAAATCAATTCAAGGTCACTTCAGTTATTTTTTAAAATTTAATTTAATTTTTGTCACTTTTACGAGAAATACATCTTTTAGTAGTGGACATTGTAATGAAGCCGAACGTGACCCCGTTAGTGGGGATCGAACTCATGCAAACGCAGGTTCAAGTCGAGCGCTGTACCGCCAGACTATCCCGGCAATGACTCTCAAGCCCACCCAGTTCAGTGCCGTAGCCACTGGAACATCCTATCATTAAAAGTATTAAAGTTCAATAAACGAACAAGTAAAAACAAGATCCAAACGTTACATTTGTTACAGTTGAATGCGATTACTTTGTAGCGGTGACAATTGACGAAGAAAATTGGAATTCAAACATAATACGCATTATTTCATCTTATTACAATTTCTGAAACTAACAATATTCATTGAATATCAACATTTTTATTTGAATGTGTCAACGGTTTTGATCGGTAGAAACAACCGTTCGCACGCCGTTGAACACTTCCGTCTGTTTCCGCCCAGCATCGTCATCTTTCGTTTCTAACTTGATTCTTGCTTTTTCCCCTGGTTTTGATCCTGTTTTTGCATTCTTATTCGTTACTTCACCCAATCAGTAAAGATGTTAGATATTGGGGGGGGGAAGAGGCCAATTGGCACTTAAACACGCAACAAGCAATGCTGGTTGTTCTTCCAAACCGCCCTATTGCCTTAATTCGTGAAACCGGCTAGGTAGCCTTCCTTTGGGGGTTAATTTTATTAAAACTTGATTTGTTGTACAAATATAGGAACGACAAAAAGGTACAGAATTCTACTCAAACTTGGGGTAAGTATGAGTTAGATTCCCATAACCGGCCCACGTTCAACTTTATACCAATGTCTCATGCAAACATTTAAAGTAGGTAAAAAAAAAAGAATAAACAAACAACAAAACCCAAAAACATACATCAGGAAATTTAGTAATCCAATGTCGAACGACATTCAAAACCCTTGAACACGAAGCCGTCACAAACAAGTTGGCCTTCTTGGTTATCTGATTGTTACTCGTGCCGCTATTTGATTGAATATTGGCAAACATAGAAGTTGGGCTGGTAGTCTGCCCGCTGGTTGAATTGTTGCGAAACTTGAAAGCTGGTCCACTTCCGGTTTGATTTGAAACAGCAGCAGCAGCGGCGGCGGCAGCTGCGGCGGAAGCAGCACTAGTACTTCCGCTGCTCGAACGGCTGGTCGAACTGGAAGAGTAGGAGTTTATTGGATGACCGCGCGTAGATACACTGGGCCGATGGAAACTTGAACGGGCAGGATACGGCCCGAAGCCCATAATGCCTGCGGCTTCGAGAGGATTGACACAGCCGGCGGTAGCGACGGCAAAAGCTTGAGCTGCTGCGGTGTTACTCGACCTTGACGAAAAATGAACAAAAATACCCATTTGGTTTTGGTAATGGACATCACAAACTGTAGATTAATAGTGTAGCTTTATTGTGTCGGAATTGTAGGTAGTAGTAGTAGTAGTAGTAGTAGTAGTAGTAGTAGTAGTAGTAGTAGTAGTAGTAGTAGTAGTAGTAGTAGTAGTAGTAGTAGTAGTAGTAGTAGTAGTAGTAGTAGTAGTAGTAGTAGTAGTAGTAGTAGTAGTAGTAGTAGTAGTAGTAGTAGTAGTAGTAGTAGTAGTAGTAGTAGTAGTAGTAGTAGTAGTAGTAGTAGTAGTAGTAGTAGTAGTAGTAGTAGTAGTAGTAGTAGTAGTAGTAGTAGTACAAATAAGAAATACGTATAACGAAGATTTTTAATGCATCTGATGAAGGCTGATCACTATTTATCGCAATCTTGATAAAAGAAATATATATATATATATATAGGCGCTGGCCTGACACTAGATAGGGCGTGGGTTCAAGTTCATATGTGTGTAAAACTTGATAGGTATGCGCTGCTAATGATTCCAAATAAGGATGTGAAACAGCTGCACAGTGCTCCTGGTTGACTTAAAATCCTAGTAAATTTATTATTCAAATGAATCCGACAATACTAATATAACATTTCTAAAAACAAATAATCTCTTGAAAACCCATTGTCTAGGCATAGATATTCAATAAACAAAAATTTGCGGCTACCTTCGTTTGGACTGACGCGAAGATGTAACAACAGCACCAGCTCGTGTTTGTATGTTGCTGTTCAATTCGTTTAAGTGAGCTTGGACAATACTTGCACGAACGGAATTGTTGACGTCGGCGTCGGGACACGAAAATACCGAAGGACGTTTCGGCTTGGCGAGGTTTGAAACGCCCGACCCTGACAGACATTTGAGGAGAAAATTATTTTAGAAAAAAGCGGTCAACTCAACTATTTATTTATTGATCATGTGGACTGGAGCAAATAAAAATTCCCATTTTAATCAACCAATGTGTGTTCTTTTGGCTAGTCAAAGAAGCATAGCTTGTGTTCAAGCCTTCGACCCCGTTTTCCAACCAGAATTGCAACGAGTTGTGTAAGACAGGTCATCATTATTCAGCGATAGAATCCAACTCCTTGTTTCTAAAGCCACAAACGTATTTAATTCTTAACACAATTAAAATAAACCGTATTTCTTTTTAGTATAAAGTGCTTTTACAAACAATATACATATACATTGAATGTTTAAGAATTAATTTGGGCGTTGTTAAAAAAAAACAATAAAGCAAAATATTTTCGAGTATAATAAAGTCCATATTTATTTTTCTTCCTAAATAAATTACTTACATTAAATGGAATGAATATTTTGCCTAGGTAAACAGATTTTATCTCACCGTTATTACAAAAACGTTTTGGAAGTTTTAAAAAACAACAAAATTGATTTCTATGTATATAGTTGTACTTTAAATTTTTATTATTGAAAATTAAGCCCTTTTCCACTATTCACCCAATGTGTCATAGACCGCCAAGATACAGTCCTTGAATTGTTTCCCTATTATTACTTTTTTTAAAAAGATGTATTTATTTTCCAAAGAGGCATAGCTTGCATTCAAGTCCTCGACCCCGTTTTCCAACTAGAATTACAACGAGTTGTGTACGACAGCCACAAACGTATTTAATTCTCAACACAATTAAAATATTTCTGTTTAGTACAAAGCGTTTTCACAAACAAAATATTTTAAACATAAATAATATTTACTATGTAGATAAGATTTATTTATTTATTTGTTAACAAGAGCTTTGATACATCAATAGAGGTACATATAGCATAGATATACATACATACATAACATATACTTAGTGCCATCAAACAAAACAATAGAAAATAAAAATATTCAGTAAACATTTAGATAAATTAATCTATTTATATGATCATTTATTTTTATTTTATATTTATTACTTTGACTGTTTTACAATAAACATGCCTTTCAGCAGTGGACATTGTTTAGCGAAGCCCAACGTGGGCCCGCATTTAGTGGGCCGGTGGTGGGATTCAAACCCCGATGGCCACCGAAGTCCAAATTCGGGCGCTGTATCGCTAGACGACCCTGACATAAAGATATCACTATCAATGTAATGGTTTAGCCAGGATTCTTGAATTGTTCACAATTCAATTGTTGTGGGCAAACAACTAATGACTAAGTCTTTCCAATGAACGAGTATTGGATTCAATTATTATACAACGTCCGCGTACTCGTTATAGCTAAATCAACTTACATGACACTACCGATCCTCGTGCATGATCTATCGTTGTTGTAGGAATGAGTGAATCACTGCGATCGGTTTGGACGGAATATCTCTGTCTCATGAATTCGTCCGTCAAATGATCCTGAATCGATTCAGGTTTCAAGTTGTTGCGACAGCGATTGTAGAAAAAATGCGACCGCGGCTGTTCATCCGTCTGTCAAAGTCAAATATATATATATATATATACACTTGGTATACAGATGCCTTAAAGTACCTTTTAAGTATTCTGGGTGTATGCTGACACCCACCCGCCGTAGCGGAAGCCCAGCTATACCGCTGTTCACTCGGTTCCTGTTGTTATTAATCTAGATGTCTATGAGCAATTAGTCTAGGATGCACCACATTGACGATGAACAGTCAGGAATATTAGCATCATTGAAAATTGAAACTTTATAAGAATGACTCAAATCCTCAGGATAAATTGTATTAAATTCCCCCACAATTATTAGACTTGCCGAATTACCGTTGACTAGGGCTATCTCCCTTAGCCCAAGGGCTACATATGGTATACGTATACCTTTAGATACCTTTTAAGTATCCTGGGTGTATGTTCGCACCCACCCGCCGTAGCGGAAGCCCAGTTATACCGCTGTGCACTTGGACCCTGCTGTTATTAGTCTAGATCCCTAGGGGCATCTAGTCCAGGATGCACCACGTGGAGGACTAACAGTCAGGAATATCACCATCATTGAAAATTGAGACTTTATAAGCATTACTGAAATCCTCAGGATCATTAGCATCCCCTTGATAAAACATTCTTGGCGTAAAACATTTAAGACAGTAACAACAGTTTTAGAAATTTAAAGCATTGGGGGTTCCCTTTATAATTCCAAACAAAAAATAATCGAAAACGTAAACTGTGAAGTGAATTCATTTCGGTATATTCTCTTCAGTCACAAACATATAAGGAATCAGTATATATATATATATATATATATATACTAACAGTCAGGAATATCACCATCATTGCAAATTGAGACTGTATAAGAATGACTCAAATCCTCAGAATAAATTGTTTCAAATTCCCCTACAATTATTGCACTTGTCGAATTACCGTTGACTAAGGTAAAGTAGCAAATAAAAGGAAACGTACTTTTCGTTCGCCACTCTTCTGATCACAGCCATCTTCATCTGTTTCCGTTTCCATCGGATGTTCGTCAAACATATCGTACTTGGAAGTAGAATATTTTGATTTTGAATCGTTTAAAGTTGGCCGAGCTTTGAAACTTGCTTTGGTAATCTGTACAAAAAAATTAATACATTTGAAATACATGCTGTTAATAGGTTGTTAAGTTTAACCGCCTGTAGAAAAGAATATTAGCACGAAGAAAAACTCTACATTAAAAAAATTAAAATTATTATTATTATTACCAATAGTAGTAGTAATAGTAGCAGTAGTAGTAGTAGTAGTAGTAGTAGTAGTAGTAGTAGTAGTAGTAGTAGTCATAATTACCATTGGAGATAAACATCTCCCACCGGTTATTATCACCCAGGGCAGTCCAAATACCAAAACGTCTGCAAAAACATAAACTTTTGCAATGTGCACTTAATGATTGACACTTGTGGTGTGCTGACATTAAATGTTAATTACATCCCCCGAGTTAAACCCCTCCAACGATCTCTGTTGGTTGTATAAAGTAAACAAACTGACGCCCAATTAAGTAATTCATTATGACAAGGAGGCACCGTGGGGCACCGGTTAGTAGTAGTAGTAGTAGTAGTAGTAGTAGTAGTAGTAGTAGTAGTAGTAATAGTAGTAGTAGTAGTAGTAGTAGTAGTAGCAGTGTTAGTTTAACAAAATAAAACAAATAATGACCTTAATTCTCATATTTGTTCCAGCATCGCTCAACGTTTTCTGTGTTTGGGGCGATTGATTGGACAATTCGCCATTTGCATCAACTTGTTGTTTACTGTCCAATTCAGACTTGGCCGTCAGTGGACGCATGGCACCAAAAACACCCGAATAATTCAAAGCTGCAATCATGGTATGTTTGGCCAACGATTGGCACGCCGAACTTTCGTCTTTGGCACTTTGCGGTCTGATCAAAACCTTGTTCAATTTTGTAGCCAAATCGAGCGTTTCAGTAATGGGCGAAAATGAAAAAACATTTGTCGAACTGTGTTTTTTGGGCTGGGGCGTTAGTGGACTCAGTAGAGATTTGGTTTTGGATTTGTTTACGTTTTGTTTTGGGGGAATTGAAATAGTAGGATGATCTGTAAAAGGTAAAAATTGCCATTTTCAGTAAATGGAGAGTGAGAAATCTAGACAACATGTAATGAAAATATAAATTATCAAAGTATGGATTGATATAATTGGTTGTTGATAATTGCCCAATCAGCTTTTGCGTGTGTCTTTATTTTTATTGGTCAATAATTTTTATTCAAATGATGGCAATTTTTTAACCAATCACTAAACTCAAATATTATTAATCGATTATTTAAACACACTATATATATAATTAGATACATATTATTTTATAAAAGACTCTTATCAAACAACAATATTTCTTTAATTTTTTATTTGTTTAATTGTTACTGTTTGAATACTTTTCAGAAAACATATTTTGCATATGGCATTTTAGTGCCGATGGTTCCACTTGAGTGGGTGCAAGCATCTAACCAGAGTACTTAAAATGTATTTTAAGCAATTTTTTATTATTTATTTTTTTATTTATGGTTATTGGCTTGGATACTTGTATATTATGTGAAGCCTTTGGGTTAAAGAAGACAACTCTGATAAAAATCTAGCGAACTCGTCAATCTTTGAAGACAGTGTAGTCGTCACAAGAATGCTGTCTACTATCCAAAAATCTTTGTTATTCTCTTACGCTGGTTACCCTGATCAAGCCATCACCAACCACGATGAATGACACATATTCTTACTATGATCATCCTTTTTGCCACAATCCTCCGTCAAAACACTTTCGGATTTTGCTGATGCTGTTGTTGCACCAGGAGTTGACGTCGACATTATTGTCGGCGATTCGCCAATTGTCTGATTTAAATAATTTTCTAAAAGTCGCTTATTTTTGTCACACGTGAGTGAATTGAATGACAGTGTCGGATTAACCGTTGCTGGCCATTGTTGGTTGAGTGCTGTCCAACTGGAGGCTATGGCTGGGTTGGTTTGGACCATCAGCAAATTGGATGACATCAAGTTGTCGAGTTTTGGATTTGTAAAAAAGTCACTAGCATATGGACTTGGCTCTTGATCGTTCGGGGGGGAGGCAAGGTGATCGGTATCGAAACTGGAACACTAAAATATTTTATTTAAATTTTATATAGTACTGAAAACTGTTATAAGTAGTTTAAGTTATATAAATTAAATATATATATATATTAGTGTCATTAAATTATTTTATCGAGATCTGTGCTAGACAGGATCAGAAATGAACCGATGTAGCTAATTGGTTCGATACACGCAACCAAATAAAATTTTATTTTGGTTAGTGACATAATCACTTGTCTATTATTTTCCAAATTTATACAGTATAAAAAAGATTAACTTTGATTAATAGACGGCATTTTCTGACGTCGCTACTGTTCGCAAAGATTGACGAGGCCGCTTGCTATTTTGTTAGGGTTATTTTCATTAGTCCAAGGGCTATATATAGTATACGTATATCTTAAGATACCTTTTAAGTATTCTGGGTGTATGCTCGCATCCACCCGCCTTAGCAGAAACCAAGTTATGCCGCTGTGCACTTGGTCCCTGCTTTTATTGGTCTAAATGTCTGTTGACACCTAGTCACGTGGATAAAGAACAGTCAAGAATATCACCATTATTCAATCATTTGCATTCCGCTAATAAAACACAAACACGTATAAAAAATGTGTTGTACAAACCTTTTCACGGGATTGTATAAAATTGTCCAAATTCGTTATTTCGTCTACTGTCAGTGATTTGCGCAATTCCTTCTGTTGTTTCGATGCTTCGACGCTAGCCAATGGTTGATGATCTTGAATTGATTTGGTCAAACTGGATTTGGACGTTGAATCCATATCATCGGGAATGACTTCACTTAGCGCTAGTGGTGCCAACCGTGTTTGGATTTCGGGGGAAACCGATGGCTTTTTGTAAATTAAATTACTCACAATTTATTATTATTATTATTATTATTATTATTATTATTATTATTATTATTATTATTATTATTATTATTATTATTACTATTATTATTATTATTATTATTATTATTATTATTATTATTATTATTATTATTATTATTATTATTATTATTATTATTATTATTATTATTACTATTATTATTATTATTATTATTATTATTATTATTATTATTATTATTATTATTATTATTATTATTATTATTATTATTATTATTATTATTATTATTATTATTATTATTATTATTATTATTATTATTATTATTATTATTATTATTATTATTATTATTATTATTATTATTATTATTATTATTATTATTATTATTATTATTATTATTATTATTATTATTATTATTATTATTATTATTATTATTATTATTATTATTATTATTATTATTATTATTATTATTATTATTATTATTATTATTATTATTATTATTATTATTATTATTATTATTATTATTATTATTATTATTATTATTATTATTATTATTATTATTATTATTATTATTATTATTATTATTATTATTATTATTATTATTATTATTATTATTATTATTATTATTATTATTATTATTATTATTATTATTATTATTATTATTATTATTATTATTATTATTATTATTATTATTATTATTATTATTATTATTATTATTATTATTATTATTATTATTATTATTATTATTATTATTATTATTATTATTATTATTATTATTATTATTATTATTATTATTATTATTATTATTATTATTATTATTATTATTATTATTATTATTATTATTATTATTATTATTATTATTATTATTATTATATTATTACTATTGTTATTGTGTTACATTATACACATTAGACAAAATGATAAAAAGCATTAGCATTTCATTTGTCATACCAATTTGGGTTCGGGTAAAACAGGCAATTGCAATGGCGGATCTTCGCGGAAGTTGCAAATTCCACTAAATACAGGCGATCGGGGTATTAGGGGAGGCGGAGATGATACTATTTTTGACGCGGCATCCAGATTGAGCATCGGTTTGGGCGGTGCACTCAAACGTTCATTTTCTTGCAATTTGTTGACTGGCGATTTGTCGGGCGTCGAGCTGTTTGGTGGATGGTGTTCTTCGGTCGAATTATTTGTAGTTTCTTCGAGAACGGGAAGTCGATGGTTGGTGGATACGACGGATGCTCGTTGATCGTTTGAATTTATCGTATCGGCGGTATCTTGAAAACTGCTGAAAGTGTCAAATTATGTGTTTTTGTAAATGAAAAAAGTTTTAGAGTAATATGTTGGCTATTCAGAATATAGGATGTTGATGATATAGAAGATTTGAGCTTATAAAACTTCAATTTCTAATAATGGTGATATTCCTAACTGTCACTTTTCTACGTAATACATCCTGGACTAGATGCCTCTAGGCATCTAGACTAATAACAGCAGGGACCGAGTGCACAGCGGTATAACTGGGCTTTCACTAGATCTCCGTTCAATGAATGGATGCTAGCATACACCCAAGATGCTTAAAAGGTATCTCAAGGTAACTAATTATCATATTGAGCTGATTAGGCTTGTAAATCCGTCAACCTTAAAGAAGGTCGTCTCGTCACTTCCGGCAAACACTGGCGTCGCCGCAAGAAAGCGGTCTTCTAGCCAAGAATTTACATCCGACAATTTTTTTGTATACAAATTCGAGAAGCTATTCAAATTGGGAATTAATGAAGCACTGGTTGGTGCTACCAACTTATGTTGTATCGCTACGGCAAATAAGTGCAAACAATTACCTACGATACTTAAAGGGTATCTTGAAATATATGTATACCACATGTAGTCGTTGGGGTAAGAGAGCTAACCCTGACAGGGCAATTACAAAAATACCGTCTATTAACCAAACAAGACTAGCGGTACAGCGCTCGAATTCGGACCTCGGTGGGCATCTGGGTTCGAATCCCACTACCGGCACTAAAATGCGGGCCTACATTTGGTTTTGCTAAAATGTCCCCACTGCTGAAAAATGCGCGTTTTTTCGTAACAATATTCAAAGTAGCAAACATAAAATAAAATAAATAATAAATAAATATGGTTAATAGTTACCTTGAGATACCTTTTAAGCATCTTGCTAGCATCTATTCACCAAACGGGAATCCAGTAAAATTTTAGTTATACCGCTGTACACTCGGTCCTTACTGTTATTAGTTTGTATGTCTGTTGGTACCTAGTCCAGAATGCACCACATTGAGGAGGAACAGTCAGGAATAACATCATCATTGGATATTGAAATATTCTAATTTTTAACAATGGGTTTTTAAGGGATTATATATTTCTAGAAATGTTATATTAGTATTGTCAGATTCACTTGTATAATACATTTACCAGGTTCTCAAGTCAACCAGGAGCACTGTACAGCTGTTTTATCCTTATTTGGAATCAGCAGCGCATATCTTTCAATTTTTACACACAGATGAACTTGAACCCACGCCCTATCTGGTGTCAGACCAGCGCCTTAAAGTACGCAGCTACGGGTGGATAACCTTAGACCTGTAAATTTATTATTTATAGTGAATTTGATCAATTCTAATTGCCCAGTGTCCTCAAATGCTGCTACGTTACTACCGGTTTAGCAAGTGAGAGAATCCTTTCACTAGAACTTTACTATACTGGTCTTCGCATACTGCGGATCTACATAAAACAGTAGTAAAAATAAATAAACCAATAAACCAATCACAAAAAACGGTAGTTGAATACAATTTACTTAATATCCTTGTTCATTAGGGCTGCAGCCTCAACTTCCAAATTGACCAGCACCTGGGTAAGAGCCCAAATAACTGTCAGACCGGTCGTAAATACGCGATAGGTCAACAAAAATGTGTTGAGAAAATCGATGGATAAAAATCGGGCATCTGTAAGTCGGTCGAGCAATCGATTGACGGTGGCGTAACGAATCTGCAAAAAAGGAGGAGGAGGAACCGATATGATGTATTCATTCATAGTCGCCTCTTGATTATTTTCCATATAAAACGATCGATTTCGATGGCTTGTTAAACATAACAAATGTAGAAGAAAAACAAAGTTTTTTGGCCACTGTTCACAAAGATTAACGGAACAGTTTGATTTTTTGAAAGGATTATTTTCCTTAGCCCAAAGACCACAAATGGCATACATGTAGATTAAGATACTTTTTAAGTACCCTAGGTGTATGCTTATACTCATCCACCGAAGCAAGGGCCCAGTTATACCACTATGCACTCGGTCCCTGCTGTTATTAGTCTGGATTCCTATAGGCACCCAGTTTAAAGTGCACCACATGGAGAAGGAACAGTCAGGAATATAATCATATTAAAAAGTGGAGACTCCAGATCATTAGTATTTCTGATAGCCTTATAATCGTACATGAGCACCACCTTATTACATTTTCCAGTAATACTTATTAAGCTATCGTTTAATAATGTTAATTTTTAAATTTAGGTTTTACGGAAAACATTTATCGGCAGTGGATACTTTAGCAAAGTCGACCTTTGAGCCCACATTTTAGCACTGGTGGTGGGATTCAAACCGTGTACCGCTAGACCATTTTGGCACGGAATGAATGTTTCTCAACCATAATGTTAACAATATATTTGTAAAATTTTTTAGTGTTTTCAAACGCGAGGTTAACCGCTTGAATAATAGCATGTCGCTAGTGGAAAAAATTGATTTTGTTATACACAATCGTACTACAAAGGATTATATTAATACCCTGGTCGACTCGTATCCAAAAAGATTACAAGAAGTAGTTACAAACCGAGGCTCAAGTTTGAAATACTGAAATAATAAGTCTGTAACATTTATTTTATATCTCTTGTAGTTAATAAAATTACTTTTTTAACGACTTATGTGCTTTTGATTTACGTTTTAGTAAATGGTGATATTATAATTTATTGCAAGAATAGATGTTGTTGTATATAACAATTAGAAATTATTTTTGTAAATAATGTTACTTAATGTGCATTGATAAAATAATAACTTAGGTATGTATTATTTATTTATGGTTATTGGCTTAGATACTCCAGTAGAAGTAGCTTTCAGCACATAAAAGAGAAGGGAATGATCGTAGACCTCCCCGCTAGCAAAACTACACGTCCGAGCGAGCCCAATTAGAGATCGTCGCAGGCTTCAACGCGCCGAGGTGCAATGGCGGGTCTCCATCTGGGGCCAGAACATTCATGATCACCCTGGTCCCGGCGCCAAGTCACTAGTAAGAATTAGATATGTCTAAGCTAAGTAACTAGAGCAGGATGCTACAAAGTATCACAGTACTTCCATTTTCCCACGTCAACAGTCATTATTGGTATGTCCATTTACGACAAGTTTATATTAAATTTGACCAACTGCAAAACTGAAATACCTTTCCGTGTAGTTGGAAAGTTTAACAACAAGGCATAGCACAAAAGAAAAATAAAAATACACGACATACCTGCGGAACTTTACACGAATTCAGAGTTTGACTAAATTTAATATCAACATCATCTTTGAACAGTTTGGGATCCGATCTGTAATTAAAAGATCATATTTATTTTAAATATAAAGTAGGTGTGAATGTTGAGCAAAAAAGGGGATTAGCAAGAATAAATATAAATTAAAAAACTTTTATTATTATTATTAATATTACTATTGATTCCGCCTAGTTTGGATTAGAAATGATTCAATCTAGCCAGTCCCAAGCCTGGATAAAGGAAGAGGGTTTGAGTGCGCAAGGTTAGCAACCTGGCATCTGTAAAAAAATTATACTGCTACGGAAACAATAGAAGAGGACGCCATTCCGGCAAACAACAGCAAAGAAGTGATCAAACGTATCAAGATGACAGAGTTACATAGATAACAGAGTTGAGCGAAAGCCGAAAAGAAGGTCAATCTTCGATTGCGCAGAATCTTTAATGTGAAGGAGACTTTGTTATTGTTGTTTTGCTGTAATTGTTGTCTTATTGCCCCATGCTTATTTTTAAAGGGTTTTGTATAATATATATATGTATATACTATAAAAAATATATGTTTGGTGTGTACTCATAGTATTTTGAGTGAAGCGTAGTTACTGAAAATAAAACTGACATTAAGATGCCAAAATAAATAATAATAAAAAACGCAAACTGTAAGATGAATTCAAATTTTTCTCACACATCTTCTTCAGATACAAATATAAAAAAATCAATATGATGTAATTTACTTAACATGAATAACTATACAGAAATATACATATACAACCCAAGTCACGCCTATGATAAATCCAAGTTAAATTTAATGAAGTTACAAATTGTATTTGTGCACACAAAATGGGTTCTAATGTAATGTCAATGTAAACACAGATTCAAGTGTTTTTAGTATGTATTGGAGACCTGAGCAGTTTAAAGCAATCAAAATGATATTTTCGTGTCGAAATTTGAACTTTTTTTAGTATTTTGAAATAATAATAAGGCTTGTTAAAAATTGCTTTGTATCAAGTTATCATTTTATTAACATGCTAAAAAAATCAATATCTTATTGAAAATCGATTTTTAAATATTGTATTGTTTTAAATAGTTAACACCTCCCAAGGAATATTTTGCTAGTAACTTTACGTTTGTACAAAAGAAAACGAGAATAAAACACCAAGAAAACGTATTCAAAAAGTGTCAAACGATTATTTTCCCATCAAAATTAGTGGACAACACATTGATACTGTTGATTCCTTTACATATCTGGCAAGCATCATTGGTGTAAAGATGGTAAAACCGAAATTGATGTTAAAGCCAGACTTGGAAAGGCAATGTCAGTCTTTCATAGACTCAAATCAATAAGGTCATATTCTTCCATCCACCTGAAGACAAAACTTGGTTATGTACGCATAAATAATCATTCCTACAACAATATATAGGAATGAAATATGGAAGCAAACAGACAAGATTGATAAGATGGTAAATGCTTTTCATCGCCGGTGTCTCAAAAGTATTTTAAAGATTACTTGGCGTGATCACATTTCAAGTAGTGAAATCATGATAAGAACTGATTCTCGTCCACTACATGATATTATTACAATTAGATGAGGAAAATTACTTAATCAAATTCTAAGTTCACCGCTTGAAAGATCAGCAGAACGGCATTAGAATGACTAATTGAAAATGGCAAAAACAGGTTGGAGTAGATTGCAAAATGTTTGACTAAGAATCACACGGAAAGGTCTAACTAAAATAAATGTTTTGTAGGATCAAACTGAACGGGGACTTTGTTGTTATTACCAAAACCAATATTATTATTATTATTATTATTATTACAAATATTACTATTGTTGTTATTACAAGAGAAAAACAACAATCATTGCTGTATTGTATTCAATGTAATAAAAATGTCAATAGCAACACTGAATTTTAAACAAAAATCATACCGAACTGATTGAGGCATTGTGACGGATGAAACATCAGCTTGGGCGGAATTAAGTATGTCGCCATAATGTAATTGTTCAATGCACTGGTAATGAATTTAACACAAAAAAACCCCATTAAATTGGAAAACATTGTACAAAATCAATTCAAATTATTGTAATTGCATAGAAACACTCACTGCTGGAATAGGAAAACAGATTGCACTGTTGACAATAAAAGTATTTCTTCTGTGCCTTTTCTCACTGTACGTGACCCAATATTTTGCTGTTTTCGTTATCAGTTTGTATCATTACAATTATCACTATTTACTAGTTTTTAATATAATGTTTGTTGTGATTTGTGGGATTTATAAGACTATTCTATAACCATGTAAAACTTGAACATGATGTAATAATGCTTGGGAGGTGACTTTTGTCAGCGACCGTGTTGAAAACACCGGTTTTCGACCGATTACCGAAGTTAAGCAACGTTGGGCCCGGTTAGTACTTGCATGGGTGACCGGCTGAGAAAACCGGGTGTTGCTGGCTTTTGTGCCGGGGTGGTCTAGCGGTACAGCTTTCGATTTGGACCTAGGTGGGCATGGGATCGAATCTTATCACCGGCACTAAACTGTGTGGGCTCATGTTCAGCTTCCTTAAAATATCCACTGCTGAAAGGCATGTTTTCCATCAAACATTCAAAGTAATAAACATGAAATTAAAAAAATAATAAATAAATAGTGCAATGTTTTACAATTTTATGAACCTCAATGTACTTTTAATGCAGTATTTAAGTTGTATATAATGCTAATGCTACTACTACTACTACTACTACTACTACCAATAATAATAATAATAATAATAATAATAGTAATAATAATATTACTACTACTACTACTGTTACTAATAATAATAATGAAAAAAATGATAATAAAAATAATAAAAATAATAACAAATATTAACTATAATAATAATAATAATAGCAATAATAATATTATTATTACTACTACTACTACCACTAATAATAATAATAATAATAATGGCAGTAATTTAATTTTCCTTACAGGTACCACATATGATCAGCTGTTGATGAGAACTTGAATCCTACGGCTGGTACTCAAAATGGAAGACCTTAGTTGGTAGTGCTAAGTATATCCCCTACTAACAATTGTTAGTAACAAGAACAGTTGAACAAAATATTTTTTATATGAGTCACGTTTTTTTAAATACATTCAGTGTAACCGTATGCAAAAGTAGTGTACATAATTAAAGTGAGTAAACAAAATATAGATTAGTACAACATATTTTATAAATAATTAAATAGAACAAGGTTTAAATTTGTAGATACAATCACACAGTATTTACACGCTGGTTTTACAAAGCACCTGGCAAAACGTTCAAGCAACGAAAGCCGATACAGATATTTTAGACCAATAAAAATGATCTTTCATCGGCTACCAATAACAAACCAACCAATAACGAATCACAAGGTCACTATTCCACCAATTAAAATTTTATCTACCTTACCATGGTTTTTTCTCCTTGTATAAGCCAATCAAATTCTAACTCACATCAACCTAATCAATAATCACTCAAGGTCGACACATACAACCAATTAAAATTCATTTACCTGACTTATATCCGAACACCATGCTACTTTTTCTTGTAGCGTCGAAGCCACAAGCCAAATATTTGTCGCGGGTCCGTTTTTCGGTTCCCAAATTAACCGAAAGTCCAAATTGGCATAATCCGTCGTGGGCGATCCGAATTTGTACAACAAGGTCGATTCGGCTCCAGCCACATTGACACTGCCCCGATTCAATTGAGTAGAAGCATGGCGCGGTATGTCGACAAATTCGGCTTCTGTTTGGATGACCGATGTAGAATGGCGATGTTCGATGGGTTTACCGACAGCCGCCGATCCAGTAGTCAGCAAAGAGCAGGGTTGCAGTAATTTGGCACCCGAATCGATATGTTTGCGTTGGGAACGTTTGTACGTTGCCGACAGTTCCTGGCTAATGGAAGAATTGCGACTGTGTTGGTCAAAACCCAAACGTGCAATGATGTTGGATGATTTGGAGTTAGGAGCATCGGAATTGAGGGGATCTTGATATGATGGAAAAGTGAATAAAAATCCAACCGGACATTATTCAGCGAGTGTTAAGTCGTCGTTAAATACCGGAAGTAGAACTCGAACTTAAACACACCCAGGTGTAAATAATATCTAATTTAAAATGTCGATTTATATTATAATTAAATATTTTTACGGATAAACGCATTTTTTAGCAGTGGACATTTTAGCGAAGCCAAACGTAGGCGCCTCATTTAGTGGGCCAGTGGTAGGATTTCAACCTATGTTTACTCAGGTTTAAATCAAGCGTTGTACCGCTAGACACATATACTTAACAGTTGCCTTTACGTAAACTATCAGCGGTATAAGTGGCTTTCCTCTTGGGTGTAAGTACACATCCATCAGGTACATGTATTCCATATGTAGCCGTCAGCTAAAGCAAAGTAACAATGACAGAAAATCAGACAGTCTCGTCAATCTTTGCGCCAACATAAGATGTTATCGATCAACCAATAAACTTTGTTATATTTCTACTTTTGTTACGATTATCAAGATAATAGATTTATTTGTTCACAACGCTGTAGAGATGTAGTTTGGCCCACTAAATGTAGGCCTATGTTTTGGTGGGTTGAACAATGCGTTTCCAGTCAAAACATGCAAAATAGTAAAAAAATCATACCATCTTCGTCTGTGTTGAACAATTCGGCTGTTGTGTCTTCAACCAACGTGCATTCAATCAATGACACTTTACCAAAATTCTGAAAAAACAACCAAATTATTGTGTGTTACTTATGAGTCGTGTTAATTAAAAAAACATTTTCTCGAAGATATTGCAGTGGTTTGAATTATCGAAATTATTTAGTCGATTATAAATAAAGATTTTGCTTATCGGTTTAAAGCTTAATTGAGAAAAAAGAACGACTGAAGTGCATCCAGAACATTTTTTATTACCCGGTCTAGTTTACCATTCGGATTATCACTGGGCTTCCATAGATATCTGGCTGGAAAAAGACAAACTCTCTTGTTGTTTCTTTAGTTGTATTTTTGGTAGTCTTGTTTTCAAACTCCTTTTTCAACCGAACCGGCTACAGTGGAGTTGATTAGGAGTACATTTAATTTGGTGGTCTAGTGGTACAATGCTAGTATGAGTTCAATCCTCACTTCCAGGGCCAAATAAAGACCCCCGCTTGGCTTCGCTAAAATGTTCACTTGCTAAAAATGGATTTTTTTCAAACATTCAAACAATTATTATAAGGGATAAACATTTCCCGACAGCAATTATCGCCCAAAAACGTTCATGCTGGTCTTTCAAACGGTAAAAGTAGGATTTGATGAAGTAATCTTCTTCGTTTAATCGAAGATTGAACTTTTATACGGCTGCAGCAATATCGATTTTTTTTACAATGACCAGGTTCCTAACCTTGGGCGCTTAAAGCCTTCTCTTTTTGATTAGTTCATTTTTATCATTTCTAGTTAGAGTTTTTATACAATTACAATAATTTGAATTGATTTTATACAATATTTCCCAATTGACTGGGTTTTTTGTGTTAAATTCATTACCAGTGCATTGAACAATTACATTATGGCGACATACTTAATTCCGCCCAAGCTGATGTTTCATCCGTCACAATGCCTCAATCAGTTCGGTATGATTTTTGTTTAAAATTCAGTGTTGCTATTGACATTTTTATTACACTAAATACAATATTGCAATGATAATTGTTTTTCTCCTGTATTTCATACCCTACGTTTGAACAGTTTTCGTTTACCAACAGTAGTTTAAAACTGACATAAATATCTGAGTAATTTCTATGGTTAAAGATACTACTCCAATCATAGTTTAAGGTTACATTAATCAATGGTAACATCCAATGGCATTTTAAATAAATATTGACCAATCAAAAGCGTTTCACAACCCAGCATCGCTTACTTTGACCAATCGCAGCTTTCCATTGTTTGTCCGAGCAGTAATCAACAAATGATTGGTGAATAGAAATACTTGGCGTACGGCTTCTTTGCGCTCGCGTGCCAATGTGCTGAAGTTGGTCAAACGCGATTTTGTTGGTCGTATTTTATCACACATTACTTGAATTAGTGTACCTGCAAAAATAGAATACATCATTATCATTATTTGTATTGCTAATAGTATGATTATTATTACAACTGTCGGGTTAACAAATGGGGAAGATGAGGGTAACAGGACATTGTAAAAATATATATTGATAAAGAAGTAACAAGAAGCAAAGAACTAAAAGTATAATCCTGATAACTACTACTACTTCTATTCTGTGCAAAGATGACACGCAAAATTATCAAACGTTCCAATTTTTTGGGGATGCTAATGAACCTGAGGATTTGACAAATGCTTATAAAATCTCAATTTCCAATAATGGTAATATTCCTGACTGTTCTTCCTCCATGTGTTTCATCCTGGACTAAATACCAACAGGCACCTATACTAATAACAGCAGGACCCAAGTGCACGGTGGTATAACGAGACTTTCACTGGATTCCCGTTTAGTAAATAAGTGCTAGCATACGTCCAAGATGCTTAAAAGGTATCTCAAGGTGTCTATTTACAATATCTCGCGGGTTAGGCTTGTGAATCGGTTAACCGGCGTCAACTCTAAAAACGATTGCCTCGTCAATGCCTGTAAACAAAACGAAAGGTTGGGGTAGACCACAGAAAACTTGGCGATTGAAGTGGATGTCTTATGGAATGTAACGTTTTCATGTTTTCTATCAATTACCTCATAATTATTTTAAAGCAAAAAGGTTTTGTCATTGTAATAATGACCGATTTTTTGCAATTCTTTTAAAACTTCAAATTCAATTTTCTTGATCATCTTTTGTAGATTATTGTAACGTAAGATCAATAAACTATCCCAATCTCAAGCAAAACTTAGAAGATTTTAACTAAAGTTCTTTTTTTTTCAAAATATACTTGTTTCAATTTTACTGACAGCTCCATTTGACTTCGCTGTTCAAGTCCAATTACTGAACATTCAAGCAAGAAGTGACAATTTTCTCAAAAAAATTAATTCATTGATAATAAACCAAATGTATATTTTAAAAATATTATTTTATTCCTATCTACATTTTACAAATCTTCCTCCCCCACAAATAGGCACACGTCAAAACTAGAATAATGCGACCAATGAAAACATGCCATCCATATTAATGGCCTAGTATGCTCCATATAACCTTCAAATCTTACTGGTCAATTCTCATTTGCCAATAAACATGGCCCAATCCTATCGTCAATCTTATTGGTTGTTTGTGAATTTGAGATTTTTAAATGTTCATCATCTAACTATCTTGTTGCTGTTGTTGTTGTTGTTAATCTCACTTTTATGTGTTTTGATAAAAATCTAGTGAAATATGATCTGCTTTTATTGTTGATGTAATAATAAAAATATAATTACAATATTTGATGGGAAAAAATCTGATGGGACACAGTGTGATACTTTACAACATTCAGCACTTATGGCTTATCATAGATACATCTAACTATTAATTGTAATATACAAGACCATTCATTGTAGCAATAAAGGAATAAAAACCACAATTTATTAAGCATTTAAAACAAGTACATATTATTGGTAAAAAATTATTATTTTTCTTCATCACTTTGAATCTTTTACGAGAAACATGCCTTTCAGAGAAGCTAAACGTGGGCCCGCATTTTAGTGTTGGTAGTGGTTAACAAGATACATGTAACTGTAGGAACAACAACATTTCCCCATTATTTAATAGGAACAATATCATTGCCAACATTTCTGTTTACTCATTTTAATTCATTATTCCCAAACGGTTCTTAACCAAATTCTTGGTGGTTTATCAATGGTCCATTCCAGAGCGGCAAACCTACAATTTGACCAACGAATTTTCTTTGTCTAATCAAAGATTGAGCTTTTTCTTTTGCTTTCATTCAACCCTGTCATCTGATTTGTGCTATTACTATTTTTTACCATCGTTTGCCTCAACTGTATGGTTTCTGTAGCACAATATCAATTTTTTACACTAGGCCATATTGCTAACCTTGTGCGCTCACAACCCTCCTCCATTATTCAGCCCTGGGACTGGCTACATCGGTTTATTTCTGATTTGTTCAAAATATAGACACACATACACACATGTAAGCTCTTACCTTGTCTTACAAATAATTGATTTACGTCAAATAATAAATCACAGCCATCGACAATCATGCGTTCAATAGCCAAGTTTTTGCGAATACTTTCCGTTTCGCTGACTTCATCGTGCATTATCTGTAGTTGGATGGAATAGAAACAGGGTGTTAATAGGATTAATACCATACAGGATTGATTGTGCAAGTCTATGCTTCGTCTGGACAAGATCAAAAATAAACCAATCTAGCCATGCTCAAGACAGTTTAAAGGACGAGGGTTGTCAGTACCAAGTTAGTAACCTGACTTATGTAAAAAATCGATATTGTAATTTTGGAAAACAATGGCACAGAAATAATAACACGACTCAAATGACAGGGATGAGTAAAAGCCGAAATGCAGAAATTTGTTTGCCAAATACTTAACCAATGTGAAAATATGGAATGTGTACACACGTTGTTGTAGCAGACAGTTGGAACAAGTTCTTCAAGAACTTAGATATTTTGGGTATTAGCAAAATGCGATAGAAAGATCAAGGACATTTTAAAAGTGGAGATATATCAAGTTTTAATTATGGACATGAAGACCGTTATATTCATGGAGTTGAATAAAAGTTGAATAAAAGTTCGTAAGCAACTCTATCGTTTTGATCAGATTCAACACCAGATTTTCAAAAGTAATAATTGTGCAAGTCTATACCCTAATGAAGCTTCTGAGAAGAATCAAAAAGCGTCTTCTACGATTAATTAAAAAATCTGTTAGATAATGTTTCTAGAAGTGATATTACGATATTTATCAGTGATTTCAATACGAAATTAACCAAAGACAAATCTGGATACTTTTTAAATGTTAGACCACATGGCTATTTATTATTTTTTTATTTTATGTTTGCTACTTTGAATGTTATACGAGAAACATGCCTTTCAGCAGTGGACATTTTAGCGAAGCCGAACGTGGGCCCGCATTTTAGTGCCGGCGATGGGATTCGAACCCATGTCCACCGAGGTTCGAATTCGAGCGCTGTAGACCACCCCGGCTATGTTGATAATGTAAATAATAACGGTTATAGGTTGTTAATACTAAACAGTTATTGTGGAATGAGTGTTGGCAACATTTTTTGCTCACAAAAAATATACACAAGGAAACGTGGGTTTATTCCGACGAAAAAATAGCAAACGCGATTGACTACATTTGTAGTACCACAAAATGGCGATATTCATTGCAAGATGTGCATGCATATCGCGGTGCAGATGTTGGTTCTAGTCACAATCATGTTGTTGGAAAATTTCGTTTAAAATTAAAGAGACTAGAAACTACAAAAAATTACTGCCATTTTCGTGTGAGAAACTTAAGCAGCCAAACATCTCAAACTAATTTTACTATTCCTTAAAAATACATTTCAAAATCTGAAAAGGGTAGAAAAAATCTGATAAGCAACGGAAATTGTTTCAAGAAACAATTACAGACTGTGCAGCAAATATGCTGAGTAGAAGAAGTCACTGTACAAAAAAACAATGGATTTCATCAGTCTCCTGGAATCTAATTGATCTCAGAAAGAAAACAAAATTAGAGAGAGAGTTCAATTTAACAATCCTGTTATCTGGAAAATATTTGATAATAAGTATAGATCTTTAAATAAACAAGTTAAAAAAGCTGCCGCAAAGATAAGAATGATTGGTTAGAAAACCAATGCAAAGAAGCAGATAAGGCAGCAGAGAAAAATGATTCCAAGATTCCTTATAAAATTGTGAAACAACCGTCGGAAGTTAGAAACAACATCGATATTCCAATCAAAGAAGAAGATGATCCTTTGTTTTAACAGATGATAAGCAATCACCTCAGTGGATAGAGCATTTTAAAAACGTACTTAATCAGCCCATGCCAAATACTCTTAAAGAATTTGATAATGATAAAGATATAAATGTGATTCAAAATTGGGAAATATGTACTGATGATATTTCTGTAACTGAAATGATCGATGCAATTCAAAGGTTAAAAAATAATAAAGCAGGAGGACTTGACGAGATAACTGCAAAGATGCTCAAACATGGATATAACTTTGTAGCTCATTTATTTAATGTTATGTGGCATAATGAACAAGTTTCAAATGATTGGCGGCAAGGAGTAATTGTTACTCTTCCCGTAAAAGGAAGTCTA
>JAKXYG010001368.1:62500-85000 GCA_025895645.1 Cardicola forsteri | reverse complement strand
TATTGTTACTGTTATTAGTAGTAGTAGCAGTAGTAGTAGTAGATTTTGAATTATTATTGATAGTATTATTATTGTTATTATTAATAGTATTGTTATTACTGTTACTATTATTATTATTACTATTGTTATTATTATTATTAGTAGTAGTAGTAGCAGTATTAGAATTAGAATTATTATTGATAGTATTATCATTGTTATTATCATTATTATTATTATTACTATTTTTAATATTATTGTTATTAGTAGTAGTAGCAGTAGTAGTAGTAGAATTAGAATTATTATTGATAGTATTATCATTGTTATTATTACTATTATAGTTATTACTGTTATCATTTTTATTATTATATTGTTATTATTATTAATATCAACTCTTTTGTAATCGGTCCTAAGTTTAGTTAACAATAAATATAGTCTGTTTTATCTTTTTAATAATTATAAGTTTAGCCATTACTATTAGCCAAATTAATTAAAGTTGTGTTTTCAAGAACTTAAATAAAACATTTTTAAAATGTCAATGGCACTTTGTTATATTTTTGATAATCACTTATTTAAAAATAATATTTTTTGATAAATAAATAATGTACTTTTGTGTAGTGTCAACTTTCTATAATATTTTACAATTCCAATATTGGCAGTACTTTTATTAATACACTTATGTAATTGTTTTATGTCAATTTTACCGTTAAATTCTACGTCAACCGGCCCCAAAAAACTAACATAAATGGTTTTGGAATGGACGTTCAAAACGGGTAAAAGCGACGACAGAAAACTTGACCAAGAGCTATTCGAGAACATCACTATGAAATGACTATTTTATGCAATCAAACAAAACGTTTGGCTAAATGTTCGAACACATGGAAAAATCGTGTTGTCTCGTGTTTTTTTTTGAGACTTTGTTGTTGTTTTTTTTACTGTAATTGTTATCTTATTGCCCCCGTGCTTATTTTTAAAGCAAAAGGGTTTTGTATAATAATAATAATAATAATGGAGTAAAATATCATATTTATTTTCGCGAAAAATGTTCTCTTAGAGTACAAATAATAATAATCTTAATTTTGTAATATAATAATAGAAAATGTTTGTTTGTCTAAATTTAGAAAACAATTTTGTTTAAACACCCACTTCAACATTGAAAATGAAATTGTTTGTTGACAAGAAATAAAACAAACATTTTAGCGATGCCTAACAAGGGCCGTAATGGTACTCGAACTTATTGGTAAAACCGAACATAGGCCCGCATTTAGTGGGTCAGTGGTGAGATTCAAAACGCAATCGAAGGATTGCAATTGTCATTTTCAGGGTAAAACGCTTTTAAATACAATAAATTCTGTTTATGTTTTTTGGGGGACGAGGAGGGTTGTATAGCCTATTTTTGCATCAGTTCATTTCATTTTTAAACGCATACATGGTTTGAAACGTGAAATTGTAAAAATGCTTAATTTTCCATTTTTAAACAGATGCATACAATGCGCGATTTTGAACTATTAATAATTGTAGAGATTTTTAAAATTCTTTTTAACATTTTATTTACTACTTTGAATGTTTTGTGACGAGAAACGCATCCTTTAGCAGTAGATATGTTAGCAAAGCCGACCGTGGGTGGTGGGATTCGAACCCCGATGCCCACCCCAGGTCCAAATCGAGCTCAGTACCGCTAGACCACCCCGTTTACATAATTTAGATTTGTAATCATGGTTGTTGCTTCCACGTAGCGCATGCTATACTAAATGCATCTAAGCATCTAAACGAACGTATGAGGGACCAAGTGCACAGTGCTGTAACTGGATATCCGATTTGGTGGATGTGAGCAAACATACACTAAGAGTACTTATAACATATATATATATATATATATATATATATATATACCATATGTATGGGATGCTAATGATCCTGAGGATTTGAGTAATGCTTATAAAGTCTCAATTTCCAATAGTGGTGATATTCCTGACTGTTAGTCCTCCACGTGGTGCATCCTGGACTAGGTGCTCCTAGACATCTAGACTAATAACAGCAGGGTCCGAGTGCACAGCGGTATAACTGGGCTTCCGCTACGGCGGGTGGGTGCGAACATACACCCAGGATACTTAAAAGGTATGTAAAGGTATACGTATACCATATGTAGCCCTTGGGCTAAGGGAGATAACCCTGACAAAAAATCAGGCGGCCTTGTCAATCTTTGCGAACAGTGGCGACGTCACAAGGATGCCGTCTACCAGCCAAGAAACTTTGTTATTCTTCCACGTTTGTCTATGCTTGTCAAGCCATCGAGATCAATCGTTCTACATGTCGTATAAATATGGGAAATAATGAAGAGGTGAACACGTCTAACCAAATATATATATATATATATATATATATATACCATATGTAACATAATGTAGGCTAAGGGAGATAACCCTGACAAAACATCAGGCGGCCTCGTCAATCTTTGCGAACAATTGCGACGTGACAAGGATACCGTCTACCAGCCAAAATAGTTTGTTATACTTTTACATTTGTTACGCTTATCAAGCCACCGAAGTCAATTGTTTGCTATGCCGTATAAATATGGAAAATAAAGAAAAGGTGACTACGCGTCATCAAATGAGTACATTAGCAGCACTAAAATAAATGTGTTTGAAGTAATTGAATATTGATTAATGGTTTTAAAGGACCAGAATTGTCAGATTTACTTAATTCTAATTAACCGGAAGTACTGACAACTGTCTTATCCTTTATCATGAATCACAAACAAACTTAAATCCACATGCTATCTGATGTTCCCCGAAACGGATTTGAACCATCAGCTTGAGGATAACCGCATCAATCTACAGTTCTGCGTTCTGCCAACTGAACTTTCGTAAGATGCTAATAATTTTGAGAAGTTGAGTAATGCTTATACAAAGTTTCAACTTTCAATGACTGTTCTCCCTCCACATCATGCATTCTGGACTTGGTGCTCTTAGGCGTCTAGACTAATAACAGCAGAAAAGAAGTGCACAGCGGGTGAGTGCAAGCAAAAACTCAGAATATTTAGAAGGTATCTTGAAGTATACGTATACCATATGTATGTATCTCTTTGGCTAAGTTAGACAATTCTGACAAAAAATCGGGTAGCTCGGTCAATTTTTACGAACAGCGGCAACATCACAACGATGCCGTTTACCAGTCGAAACACTTTGTTATTGTTCAACGTTTGTCTCACGCTTATCAAACCATCAAAGTCAACCGTATAAATATGGCAAATAATAAAGAGATGACATGAGGTGACACGAATAAAAATTTTTACTTTGCATAATTTTCGAAATTATCACATGGAACAATCTTGCCTTGCCTCTTCACAGTCAAAGGAGTGTAACAATAAAAATTGTTTACAAAATTCATGTTAACTGTACCAGACAATGTAATGTAACAATTTTTTTTTCATGTCTAAAAATGAAAGATAGACAAAATTCTGTCCGATATTTTTTGCAAAACGTGCATAACAGTGAAAAAAATACATGTTTTTAATTTATGTAGGTAGACGGTTTGTTGTCAGTAAAGACTTTTATTTCAATTTAAAATTGTTGGTTTGTTTTGACAAGGTATACATAGGGTATTGCTATATAATTCAAACCTTACAATAAATTTGTGTATTTATTGTTTAACAGCAACAAAAAAATGTTTACGTTTTTTGGGGCACGATAAGCGTAACACGAATTATGCAATGAAACAAAATTTATTTTATAGACAAACGCATGTGCATCTCGGCTAGTAATCAATTTTTTGTTTGTTTAAAATTTTAAATAAAAGGCATTTATATTTTTTGAAAATCGAGGGTTTAAAATCCGTTGTTTTGTTGTTGAGTACATATATTTTTAATTACTTAACCCAAGATAAGCTTTATTAAAAATAAAATGTAATTAATTTGATTCAATTATTTACATAAGTTGTCATTTATTGTGATTTAATATTTCTATAGATAGATGGCATCCTTGTGACGGCACCCTTGTTTGCTAACATTGACGGGGTTGTCTGAGTTTTGGTTACAATTATTTCCCGTAGCTTAACAGCTACATATGGTATTCATATATTTTAAAATACCGAGGGGTCTATGCTTACATCTACTGACCAAGGTAGAAATCCAGTTGAACTGGTGCGTACTTGGTCCCGGCTGTGTCAATTTAGGTGCACCTTGTTCATGATGAAAATTCGAGACTTTATTAGCATTAGTCAAATCGTCAGGATTAGTAAAAGCCCTACAAAAGTCTTATACGCAATCAAAATAAGTACTGAGATTAGGTAGGCAGCTTTAAGAGTTTTTTTTTGTGTTTTACCAAAGCAATAAACAAAATACCAATGTTTATAGATGCTAATGATCCTGACGATTTGAGTAATGCTCATAAAGTCTCAACTTCCAATAATGGTAACATTCCTGACGGTGGAGTACATGGAGCATGTTGAACTAGGTGCTGAAAAGCATCTAGACTAATAACAGCAATCAAAATAAACACTGAGACTAAGTAGGCAATTTTAAGGGTTTATTGTGTACAACAGAAAGCAATAAACGAAATGCCAATGTTTATTGTTAGAAAAATAAAAGGTTATGAATGTTGTATCGACATAAAAAAACAACAATTTTTTCAATATATAAAAAAATTAATTAGTTTTTAATAATGAGTTTGTGTAAATTATGAGCTTCAAATGGTGTATTGGAAGATTAATTGTAGTGTATACATTTTAGGTTTAAATTTTTATAGTTGAAAATGGTTAAGGCAAACCAACTTTCCTAGAAAAAATTTATTTACTTATTTTATGTTTACTACTCTGAATGCTTTTCAGCAGTGGACATTTTAGCGAAGCCGAACGTGGGTTTGCAGGTCGATGGTGGGATTCGAACGCTGATGCCCACCCCGGTCCAAATCGTGCGCTGTACCGCTAAATTGCAATTTATTAAACATCAAATTATTGTTACCAATTCTTTTATAATGTTTTTTATTTTGAATGTTTTACAAGAAACATTTCTCAGCAGTGGACACTTTAGCGAAGCCGAACGTGGGCCCGCATTTTAGTGGTCCGATGGTGGGATTTGAATCCCGATGCCCACCGAGGTCCAAATTCGAGCGCTCTACCGCTAAACCACCCTCATAATATTGATTCGAATCACAAAGTAATGTAAATAAAATTAGCCTGTTGCAATGTTTTTGTTCTACAAAATAATACAGCGAAAAAATTAGGTACCTTTTGACTGCATATAATTTATTTGATTCATTTCATAACTGTTTTGCTGTAAAAAGCATGGAACAACACATGACTGTTCTATATAATTGACCTTGAAGATTATGTATATCAAGGACCACGTTGCTACTTTTACTAATAATACCACCGCTTAAATTGATTAAGATAATTTTCTATGTCATGGTTATTTAATACTTTTTACAAAACCCATATAATATTTATTGCACAAATATTTTTTTCTAACCGTAAAATTTCAAATTTGTACAAAATGTTTTGCACACACTAACTTATTTTGATATGCAATATATCAATCCTTTTAAGTCAGTGTTTTATCAGCTACAGTTAAAATTAATAAATATTTAAAATATTCATTTTGTTATTATAAAATATACTTCTGGTTGATCCTTTTTGTAATAAAAAATTAACTAAACTTTCTGTAATTAAAAAATTAAGACATATTATTGTTTCTGCTTCTAGCTGGCAAATAACTAAATTTGTGTTAATTATATTGTACAATTTAAAAAACTAATGCATTTTATTATTTTTGAAGTTACACAATAATTTTTTTAACAAGCAAAAAACAGTTCTTAATATTTTTTAGAAAATACCCAAAATATTATTAAAAACATTTATGTAATTTTTTAAATCGTTGTAATAAGATATATTGCATTGTTAATTTTAATGCATATATTAATTTCTAACCTAACATTTAACAACAAATCGATAATGTAAAGTAAAAACCAAAGCAACACTTTGAGACTAGATTACAAGCTAAAATCGGATTTCGAATTTGAAAAGATACATCTCTATGGAAACATTTTAAAATAACAAACATTTTAAAAATTATGTATTTAAAATAAAGATTAAAAAAATAATTAAATAATTAATTTTTAACATAAATTAATTTTTTTTATTTAAATTAAATTTTTTATTATGTGGTAACAACTGCGTTAAATTTTGTGTTGTAGGAACATAAATTTATTTTAACTTTTTAAATAATGATTACGAGCATATAAATTAACAATGAATTATTTATTAGAAATTGCATTTAGCAATTCCGTTTTAATAAAAGTAGTTTTTAAAATATACTTTTTATACTGACTCTACCTAGTTTGGACCATAAATAATTCAATCTAGCCAGTCTTAAGCCTGGATAAAGGAGGAGGGTTAGAGTAGAAGGTTAGCAACCTGGCATAGTGTAAAAAAATTATACTGCTACGGAAACAATCAAGAGGACGCCATTCCGGCAGCCAAAAACAAAAAAGTAATCGCACGTATCTGGATGACAGAGTTACACAGATGATACGGTTGAGTAAAAGCCGAAAGAAAGCTCAATATTCGATTGCGCAGAATCTTCAATGCCAATGTGACTTTGTTGTTGTTGTTTTGCTGTAATTGTTGTCTTATTGCCCCATGCTTTTTTAAACAAAAGAGTTTTGTATATACTATGTAATGCACAAAATCAAATTCTACAACGCTGAGTTGAATAGTGGGAAAAGGCCTAATCCAAATGTGAATGCATTTATGGCAAGTAACGAATATTGACCAAAATAGTATAATTTTAACTACTTATTTCAAGAAAATAATTTGATTGATTTTTTGCTACAAATGTTTAAATTATAATTTTTTGTAATAATAATATTGATCGGAAATGTCTTGTATATAATTAAATCTTTTTTTTAATCTACAACTGGCAAAATATTAGGTTTTTTATTCTAGGAAACATAAATCGGGATTAAATATGTACCACTGCGTTTTTTTAAATGACTTACATCTTTGTAAATTATTATTATTATTATTATTTCAAAACCCTTGTGATTTAAAAAATAAGCATGGGGCAATAAGAAAACAACAACAACAACAAAGTCCCATAATTTAAAAAGAAAACGAGATTAATATAGAAATTTTTCCATGTATTTGAACAAGTTGACAAACGTTTTGTTTAATCTCCCATAAAGCAGTCATTTTACAGTAATCTTCCCAAATAGTTCTTAGCCAAATTTTCTGTGGTCTAGTCCAACCTCGTTTTTTTAACCTTTTTAATCGTCCATTTCACAACCCTTTTTGCTGGTCTTTCGGGCAGTAAACGTAGAATATGATCAAGTACTTTTCTTTATCTATTTTATTGTTTCCTACTTTAAAAGTTTTACGAGAAACATCTTTCAGCAGTAGACATTTAGCAAAGCCGAACGTGAGCCCGCACTTTGGTACCGGTAATGGGATTCAAACCCCCATGCTTATCGAGATCCGAATTGAAGCTTTGTACCGCTAGATGTATTGTAGTGAACGAGAGTTTGTTCTTCTTATAATTTCATCATTTGTAATGTAATTGCTCAGGTAATCTTTAAAATACTTTTAAGATACCGGCAATAAAAAACATTTACCATCTTATCAATCTTGTGTGTTCGCTTCCACGTTTCATTCCCATATATTTACTTTTTATTTTTATTTATTTTTATGTTTGCTACCTTGAATGTTTGCACAAGCAACATCTTTCAGCAGTGAACAATTAGCGAAGCCAAACGCGTGGGCCCACATTTTAGTGCCGGCGATGGGATTCGAACCCATGTCCACTGGGGTCCGAATTCGAGCGCTGTACTGCTAGAAATGCCCGGCATATTACCGTAGGAATCATGATTGATGCGTATAAACAAAGTTTTGTCTTTAGGCGAATAAAAGAACATGACCATATTGATTTGAGTCTATTGAAGACTGACATTGCCTTTCCAAGTCTGGCTTTAAGATTAATTTTGGATTCTCCGTTTTTACATCAATGATGCTTCCCAGAAATGTAAAAGAATCAACAGTATCAATGTTTTGTCCACTAATTTTGGTAGGCAAATAATTATTTGACTTAGTAAACAACATATTTGTTTTTGAACAATTAATCCGTAAGCCAATACAAGAAATGATATCACTGTCATATTTTGCATTATTTCGGGAGTTTCACTGACTAGACCAATATCATCTGCAAAATCCAAATCTGTTAATCAGCCATGATTCCATTTGATACCATAAGACAAGTTTTTTCATGGACCGAGTTATAATAATAATAATAATAATAATAATAATAATAATAATAATAATAATAATAATAATAATAATAATAATAATGGTAGTAGTAGTAGTAGTATTTATTTATGATTATTGGCTTAGATACTTCAGTAGAAGTAGCTTTCAGATAGCTCAAACTATAAACCGATTAATTATTTTTTTAAATAATGCAAATCAAAATAAATTATAGTAGAAAATGAATTTGAATCAACTTAATTTTTTTTAATTATTGATGTTTTTAAAATAAATTATTTTGTATTTTAAAATAACCAAAATATTCACACATTATATAAAATAGAAAGAATAATAGAAGAAGACGCAAACTGTAAAATGAATTCATTTCGTTTCACTTTGTTTTCAGTCACAAACATAAAATATGAGTAAATATATATATACATATATATCATAGGATTTAATTAAAGCTTTAACTTGACAATGGAATGTTAATGAGGTTAAGCAATGCTTATAGAGTCTCAATTTCTAATAATGGCGATGTTCTTAACTGTTCCTCCTCCACGTGATGCATTCTGGACTAGGTTCTAACAGGCATCTAGACTAATAACAAATGCATAGCAGTATAACATGACCTTCGTTAGATTTCTGTTCAGTAAATCGGTGCTAAAATACACCCAAGACACTAAAAATGTATTTTAAAGTAATCGTTTTCCATATGTAGACGGTTAGGCTTGTGGATTTGTCAACCGACGTTAGCCTCGTCAATTCTGGCGAACACTAGCAAGGAAGCGGTTTTCTAGCCAAGAAACTTCATTTATCCCTCTAAGTTCAATTTGTATCGGGCAACCTAGGAATTAATGAAAACCAACTTATGTTTTGTTATGTTAACTAAACATCAATAACTACACAGAAAAATTTATTTTATCTTTAAAGCAATTTTAAAAATGTACATAACATCCAGTGTATGCACTTGTTGCGTTATCAAAAATTTAAAAAAAAAACAATTTAAAAAATATTTATAAGATTTATTATTATTTCATTAAATTGTAGGAATAAATACTTACATAAGCACATATAATTTTAACATTATATATTTAATTGGTCAATAATTTTTCCATTTTAAAAATAATTTCATATCAAGTATTGCTAGATAATAATCTTTTGTCCAAAACATGGAGTGATTGAGATAGAAAATTAAAATTGTTTTATCCTGTGAAAACACTTTTCAACTTTAATTTATTCTTTCTACTTTTTCATGATCTATGTTTATTGGTTAAAGGTCATTGTGATCACAGGCGACTAAACTTACAATGTAAACAGTAAAAAATTGGTAAAATATTCTGAACAAATTATTTCAGTTGTTACTTAGAAAAGATGCATTACAGCATTGAAAACATGTCGAAAATAATCTTCCAAGATACACGGTTGCGTTTTTACAATAATTTACAATTAACTATAGGTTTGACCCATTTCAATTAATAAATATTTTATAATTGTCAGATTAACTTGAATAATAAATTTACTCGGTTATTAAGTCAACCAGGAGCAGCTGTTTCATCCTTGTATTTGGAATCATCATATGATGCTATATAAAATGTAAAGTTCTAGTAAAAGGATTCTCTTACTTGCTAAACCGGTAGTAACGTTGCAACATTTGGGTTCACTAGGTAATTAGAACTGATCAGATTCACTATAAATAATAACTTTACAGATCCAAGGTCATCAACCCGTAGCTTAGTGGTTTAAGGCGCTGGCCTGACACCAGATAGGGCGTGGGTTCAAGTTCATGTGTGTGTGTAAAACTTGAAAGTATGCACTGCTAATAATTCTAAGTAAGGATGAAACATCTGTACAGTGCTCATGGTTGCCTTAAAAATCCAGTAAATTTATTATTCAAGTGAATCTGACAATTGTAATATATCAATTCTAAAAAAACAAATAATCCCTTTAAAAAAAACCCATTGATCGATAAATATTTTATCCAAAAACGGGACATTTGCACAGTTAATGTTTTACATCCCAAATTTAAGGGTTATCAATTTCATGTTGGGTTAACAGCCTGTAGAAAGTCTCATTTATATTAGGAAAAATTTAATTTTACATAAATTTATTGGTATGATAATAGACTCTAATATAAAATGGCTGGGAGAAGTTATAAAAGTCAGTGAATATTGAAATTACTATTGTAGTTAATAAAATTATTTTTTAACACTAATTATGTGTTTTTGATTTAAGTGTTAGCAAATGGAGATAATATGCTTTATTGCAAGAATAGATGTTGTTGTATATTACAACAAGAAATTATTTTTGTTAATAATATTACTTAATGTGTATTGATAAAGTATTATATTAGGTACGTATTAATAAGAGTTAAATAGGTCTAAGATAAGCAGGATGCTACAACGTATCACAGTGCTTCCATTTTGCAACACCAACAGTCACCACATGTAGTTAGAAGTAAATTTCCAAATAATTTGAAAAGGTTTTAAAGAGAAAAAGTTAAATGGCTCTTATTTATTTTTACATATATTTTAAAATATTCAGTTTAAACATGCAACAGTAGAAATATTATATTTTAAAATCAAAATCTTTACAAACTTAATTATTAAATGGAATTTATGCAATTTTAATAATTATTATTTTATTATTAATTTTAAATTGTTTTTGTAATATTGACTTATAAAGAACATCATTTATGTTATCAACAATCGAGTTTCAAATGATTTTATTGGTGCCTTGATAGTTTCAGATTTAAAACGGCTGTCAGAAGTTATAAATAGAAGTGAATGTCACTTGAATTGTTGACATTCCAAAGTTTGCAACTTTTTCTTTATATATTCATGTATTTTAGTCAATAAAATTCTGTTTTTAACAAATTACAAGTGTTTGTTTTTAAGTTTTAATAAATTGAGGTATTATGCCTTGTTGCTACAACAAATGTCATTGAATATTATAATTGAAAATTTATTTTTGCAAATAATATAATTAGTTGGGTATTGCTAAAGCATTATCTAAAGTATTAATTAGATTTCCCTACAATATGTTAAAATAAATGAAATAAACCGTTCCTTGAGCATACATCCACGTAATATTATTATTATTATTACTAGTAATAATAATAATAAATGATTAACTATCTAATATAATCTAAATTTGCTTGTATCTTTCCAAACATTTATTATATTTTGAAAATAATAAAATTGCAATAATATTTTTATTAATTATTTTTTATTAATAAATTATATCTTTTATTATTTAATTATTTTAAATGAGAAATAATTAAAGTTCAAGGTAACGTATTGACGTCATACAATTTTTCTTAATGTGGCGCACAAGTCTTATTTTAAAAATATGAAGTAAATCATTTTAAAAACAAAAATAATATTTGTATATATAACTTACAGTGGGTAACGAAATTGAATCCTATATTGGCCTACGACTTATTCAGAATACACTTTAGAATTTGTAGTGTGTTTTTTAGTATAACGTACCAATTAATACAGGTTTGATTTATTTAAAATGCAAAAATCCTGTTGAGTAAAAACCCCGACCTTTGTACATTGCATTATCTACAGCCCCGATTTAAAAGTTAATAATTTTGTTTTGGGTTTTTGAAGGTTAGATTAACAAGTCGTAAAATAACGTATTACTTATGAGAATATCATTTATGTTATAAAAAAAATCGAGTTTCAAATGATTTTATTGGTACCTTGATAGTGTCAGATTTAAAACGGCTGGTAGAAGTTATAACTAGAAGTGAATGTTACTTGAATTGTTGACATTACAAAGTTTACATCTTTTTGCTTATACAATAATGTATTTTGGTCAATAAAATTCCTTTTTTAACAAATTACATGTGTGTGTTTTTAAGTTTGAATAAACGGAGGCATTATGTTCGGCTTTGCTAAAATGTCTACTGCTCAAAAGAAATGCCTTTCTCGTAAAATATTAAAAATAGTAAAAATAACTAATTAATACATAAAGTGCTATATATCAAACGTGAATTGACTCGTAATTAAAGGTTAACTAAAATAGAACGTCAAATATTAAAGAAAATGCAAATTATGTATGTTTAATTGGCTTTGATTACTAAATATTTTTTTGTATAATGCTCAACAAAATATTAAATAAATACCAATACAATAGATTAATTACTAAATGGTATTTTGTAATATACACTACAAAGTACTTAATAATAATTGAAATTGCGTTTTTTCTAATTATTTAACTCAAGTATTATAATATAAACTCTGCCTAGTTTGGATTAGAAATGATTCAATTTAGTCAGTCCCAAGTCTGGATAAAGGAGGAGGGTTTGAGCACGCAAGGTTAGCAACCTAGCCTTTGTAAAAACTTTATACTGCTACGGAAACAATACAAGAGAACACCATTCCAGCAAACAACTTCAAAGAAGTGATCGCAAGTATCTAGATGACAGATTTACACAAATGATGGGGTACAGTGAAAGCCGAAAGAAAGCTCAATCTTCGATTGCGCAGAATCTTTAATGCCAACAAGACTTTGTTGTTGTTGTTGTTGTTTTGCTGTAATTGTTGTCTTATTGCCCTATGCTTATTTTTAAAGCAAAAGGGTTTTGTATTATATATATAAAATATAGTAACTATAACATGTTTTTAGTTAGGTTTACAGACAATTTCTCTATTTGGATATGTCTAACAAATGTTTTGTTTTATTCTACCATTAAGTGGAAACTATGGAAAAATAGCTTTTTTATTTAGTCTTTGTTACATTTGAATTTATAGTTGTGAACAACTTAAATTTAAATAAATTATTTAAAAATATAACACATAATTTTGTTCTTTTAAACATTTGTGACTTTTGCATGAGTGCATTGCATTTTATTTATTATTGTCTAATAGCATGAGATAACCAAATTGTTCCGTCGGATTGTATACTACATTTTTAACTTTGAAGATTGTGTAAATTAAATGATTGAAATTTTATTCGAATTTTGTCAATTTTCTGCATTTAAAAAAAATAAAATACTGACCCCTTGCGTTGTTTTCTTAACAATATTCTTTTAAAGAAGTCAAGTTGCTAATCTTGAGTTTAAACTGTCGGTCTTTCTCAACTCGACTTGGGACCGGCTATCGTGGAGTCATATTTGTTACGATTCTCAATATAATATGTGCCCTTTTCGAAAATATTTTGTATGTAAGCTTTTTTTGATCATTTTCATAAACGTTTACAACAAAGTTGACATTACATCCCATGGCAATATCGAAAATAAAGTGCCACAAATTTTCTAAATTGTTTTTATTCCAATTTTCAACTGTTTTCTAAAAATGGATAAACTTTTATTCCTTATCGTTACACGATTGAATTCCTTCTTGGTAAATCAACTTAAATCACACAACAATTTTTTTATCAAGACAAAAAAACGGGGTTTTTTGTATTTTTAATATATCAGTTTGTCCCTAAATGTCATTATTTTAACTGTATTGATTATTATAACACATTGTGGTACAACAAAATACTAAATTTTATCCGCAGTATTGTGTAAAAAAAAGTTGAAATCAGCAAACATAATGACACAATAGAACAATGAGTTTTTTTTTAATATATTAACATTTTTCAATTTTGTTTTTATTATTAGGATTTAAGCGAACATAATTGTAATTATGTAATAATGATACAATCCTGATTGCTACCCTCACGTGGCACATCCTGGAATAAGACTAAGGCGGCCTTGTCAAATTTTGCAAACAGTGTCGCACTCATAAGCCAAGAAGTTTTTTTAATTATTTTGAACAGTGGTGCTGTCACAAGAATGTCGTCTACCAGTCAAGAAACTTCGTTATTCTTTTACGTTTGTATTGCACGTTTATCAAGTTATTAAAAAGTTGACCACGTCACAAACCAAATGATTTTTTAAAAATGTTTATTACTTTGAATGTTTTACGATAAACATGCCTTTCAGCAGTGGACATTTTAGCGAAGCCGAACGTGGGCCCGCATTTTAGTGGACCGGTGGTGGGATTCGAACCCCCATACCCACCGAGGTCCGAATTCGAGCGCTGTACCGCTAGACCACCCCGGCACATAATAAAACGTAAATTCAGAGTTTTTCAAGTGCAATAAAATGCGGGCCTATGCGTTCGGCTTCGCTAAATTGTCCCCACTGCTGAAAGATGCGCGTTTCTCATGCACACATTCAAAATAATAAACATAAAATTTTAAAAATAATAAATATATTAATTAATGTAAAAAATATATAAATTTTTATTCAGTCATGATATTTGAGTAGGTGTCTTCCTTACTGTTTTTCAAAAAAAACATTTTAAGTAAAAGGTGGAGTACCAATTTTGAATCTTATTAGTTCAAAATTATTCAAAATAAAATTGATCAAAAATAAATGTTTACTTATTAATAATACGTTTTTTATTGTTATTGTTATTGTTATTATTATTATTATTATTATTATTATTATTATTATTATTATTATTATTATTATTATTATTATTATTATTATTATTATTATTATTATTTTATTATTTATCTAAATATTTAATTAAAAGTACCTTTATTCTACAATAAAATTGCAAAAATTTTGATCATTATTCACACATACATTTATATATCTTTAGTTCTAATAACAATATCAATTATAACTCTATTTACAGTTTATCGAAATGATTTATAATTTTAAACTCAATCATATTAAGACTTTTAATGTTATATGTAGCCATCTGGTTAATGAATTGCTAATAATCCTGACGATTTGAATAATATCTATAAAGTTGCATTTTTCAATGATTGAAATAATGCTGTTTCTGCTTGCATTTATCCCAAATATAGACTAATATGAATTAGAGATCAACGTAGAATTAATGAATAGATGAGTCTGCTACCAACATTTGTTGTTGTTGTTGGTTATACTAACACGAACCAGGGACTTAGTGCACAGCGGTACAGCTAGGCTTCTGTTTTGGTGGGTGGGTACTTAAAAGACTATAACGAAAAACGGGGCGGGGGTGATTGTGTTACTTTTTGTAAATGGTGTCGCCGTCACGAGAATGCTGTCTGTTAGTCAACAAATGCTAATTATTTCCCAACTTGTGTTGCTGCCTTTAATGACGCAAAACAAGGGAATGTGGTTATTCAATTTACTGTCCAACATAATTGTGTGTTCAGGTAAACACACGCGATTTCATCACTTTGTGTTCTTATTTGTCTCAATTTATTGGAAGCATCGTTCTTTAACGAGGAATTGCCAATTACATCTGAACGACCTTACTGGCACTGAGACAAGTCCCCACTAAACATTCTCTCCAAGCTCACTAGATAATAGCGCCAACCACAAGAAAAAATCACAGAATTAGTACCGAAAATTGTAGACTCGAGAAAAGAACAATGATGTGCCAAACGTATTGAGTCTAGTTTTGATACAAGCATGTACCTAGGGTGGGCGTAAAACATATCGTAAGATATATTGACTAAGAAAAACAACCCTGACAACGAAAACAGACAGCGGTTTGTGAACAGTAGCCGAGTAACCTTATACATTTCTTCGTTTTGTTACGCATACAAAGTTTTTACATCTTTGTCGATCTTGGTGAAATAAAGGCATAATGTGTCAAAACCAATACTTTGCTATTGCAATCGCATGTGTACATGAAATTCTTAAAATAACTTAATATTTAAATATTTTTTTACAAATTAGTGACAACTCTTCAAGTTCTATTTCAAGCCGTGTTATTGCTATTTTTAATGACAAGCAACAGTTTACCTTTTACTCTAGATAGTTTCAAATTTGTGTTGAGGTTGAAGAACAGTTAGAGAATAAAACTCAAAATCCCAATTTGTTTTCAATTGTTACTAATACGCATTATAAATATATAACTCTACCGTAACCAGTCCTAAGTCCGCTTAAAAAAGGTGACGTGTTTCAGCACAAGGCTTGCTGAAGAAAAAACCATAGGACATTATTTGTGCCGGGGTGGTCTAGCGGTACAAAGCTCGAATTTGGACCTCGGTGGACATGGGTTCGAATCCCATTATCGGCACTAAAATGCGGGCCCACGTTTGGATTCGCTAATTGTCCACTGCTGAAAAATGTTTCTCGTGCAAACATTTAAAGTAGCAAACATAAAATTTTAAAAAATTACATTAAATTATTTAGAATTTCAATCCTTATTATGGACAATCTCCAAAGCCAAAAATTTGGTGTATGGAACAATCTTGTAGAGCAAACGTGTTTCAAAATAGCAACCGTAAAACAGAACAGAAATCACACAAAATGTATTTTGTATAAAAATAAATAATAGCAGAAATTGGTTGACGATGGAAATGAAGGTACCTCTAAACTGTACCAACTTTCACGCATTACAATTTAATCAATTTACAAAATTTTAAAAACAATACTCAAATTTTTGTAATTGTTGACTTACTATTTAATTTTTCTTTAACACAACTCCAAGACTAAATAATAATGCCAATAATAATAATAGTAATAATAATCCACCTGTAATATACCACGTCGCTACGACGCGAATTACTATCCATTTATTATATGTGGTAATAAAGTCTAGACATTTGCTAAATTATATTTTTACCCCCAATGCTCTATTCTGATTGGTCCAAACGCAATTGGCCAATAAAAATCAATCGATTTGAGATACACCTACTTGTCTTGTCAATCGATCTGACTACATCCTCCTGGTGTTCTTTATCTCGATGATAATAACGATGACTTTACTGTTGTCAGGTTTTTTTAACAGGTTTCATTCTAACTGAACATTTTGAACGCCATCATTGATTTAATGAATTGAGTAAATTATAGGGATGTGTTTGTTTATCCATCTATATGTGACGCAAGACAAGTTTGAGGATGACGGTGTCGAAATAAATCTGAATAGGATGGATAGACAGACATGTCTGTCTGTCTACTACTTACATACTTACTCCCATCGTTTAAAATAATAAAATCAATCAATGGTAGTGGAAATATGAAATAATTATCGATCCAATGGTAATGATAATATAACTGACATATTTAATCCAAGTTTGTTTTGGTTATTACACCACGTGACTTTAATGCGCTGGATTTATTGATTTATCGGGGAATAACTGATGATTGGGTGCTTTGGTTTTAGCAGCATGATGATAGACAGTTAGATACGACATATTGTAATTAATAACAATAATAATAATAATAATAATAATGACTGAACCCAAGCAGGTTTTAAGGTTTTTGAGAGAAGTGTACTTTTATATAATAAAAAATTACTCTATTGAAAAACAGTAATTAAAAAGCCAATTTCAACACCATTATTCACAACAACTTACATAAGACAACTGTTCCAACTTTGATTTGGCATATTCGAGTTTCTTGCGGTCTACGTGTTCATGCGGCGTGTGTGCCAATAACTCGTGCAGCGTTATGATGTACCGCGGAATCTTTAAACAATTACACACATAAACACCTTATGAATCATTTGAATCTTAACAGAACGGTCTAGTATATGGCACTCGACTCGAACGTGTGTGGGTTCAATTCCCAACACGGAATGTGTGTCCCCGTTAGGCAATTTAAAATTACGTAACGATATCTCATGGTGAATAGGGGCATTTTGGTTACGGCACCATTTTTATAAAAACTAACAAAGTTATTTGATGGTTTGTCAAGGTTGTTTCAATCATAAAAATCACGTGCCTTTTAAGTCACTTGGACTCTAAAATGATACATAGCTGAATTACTACTGAGGCAGTGGGGTGATATGACATTGAGGGAAACGTTTATTGCCAATTATAAAGAATCGAACGAACGGTAGGACACCAGGAATCACTATGGAAGCGAAGATAACTGGAAGAGGATGTATCAATGGCGTGGGAATGATTGTTTATATAACCGTTCCCACCAATAAAAGTTATTGATACATTCAAATAAAAATGTCAATATTGATATAATAATGTTTCTAGAAATTAAATGTTATTTTTGATGGATGTATCCTGAACTCAGTTATACCATTGGGTATTAGATCATCTATATTTTTTTTCAATGTTTACAACTTTGAATGTTTTGACAGGAAACGCATTTTTCAGCAGTGGGCATTTGGTATCGGTGATGGAGATCAAACCTATACCAACTCAGGTTCAAGTCGAGCGCTGTACCCCTAGACCTCCCAGGTAAATAACGGGCTAATCCTCGAGGTAATGCAATACGAAGCCGATGGAATTAAACCCGTCAGACTGGGTAACATACAGGTAATTTTAATGGTTTCAATTGACACTGTAAGGAACAGATGCTATACATAAATTCAGCTTAGAAGGCCCCAGGGCTTTGAATCCCACCACAGGCCCTAAAATATTAGCCCACGTTCGACTTTTCTAAAATATCCACTGCTGAAAGGCATGTTTCTTGTAAAACATTCAAAAGAATAAACATTTAAAAAATATATATGTATGTATATCACAGAACCCTAGATTAAATGAAGAGAATCAGGATTATTTCCACCATAGGAATTTGAAACTTTAAATTCATGCGATTAGTAGTAGCTTTTCAATTATAATTAGTATTTATAAAATTTAGTTTATTTTACTTATTCATTTGGTTTAATAGGATTAGTAAGAAACTAAATATATGTTATTTTTTACATTAAACTCAATTTTCCGAATGCATCACGAGTCCGCAGTGGTCTAGCGGGAAAGCGCTCGACTTAGACGTTGGTTGGAAACTCCCATTGATAAAATAAGTTCAGTACAGCACTTTCAAAGTCTGGTTGAGTTTGAATAAAAATAGGTTTCAATAAAAAAATTGAAACTGTTACAGAAGCAACGCAAGAGGACATTATTTCATGTAAACTGTAGCAAATAAATAAAAACAACATAATTCCGAGTATAATTTTAATCTGGGAATTCGAGTCTTGCATTGTACCCCCAGACCGGTCGGCTAGTAATGCAGTACTTCACTCAAATCTGGGCGGGCAGAGGCTCAATTTCTAGCACTGGTACCAAATGTGGTCCCACGTTCAGTTTTATTAAAATGTCTATTTAAATCTATTGATCTTTGGTTTTGTGGGCTTTTGTGAATTTGGACTACCAATTAAATTACTATCAATTTAAATTATTGTAATTGTATAAAAACTCTAACTAGAAATGATAAAAATGAACTAATCAAAAAGAGAAGGCTTTGAGCGCCCAAGGTTAGCAACTTGATCATTGTAAAAAAATCGATATTGCTGCAGCCGTATGAAAGTTCAATCTCTGATTAAACGAAGAAAATTACTTCATCAAATCCTACTTTTACCGTTCGAAAAACCAGCATGAACGTTTTTGGGCGATAATTGCTGTTGGGAAATGTTAATCCCTTATAATAATTGTTTGAATGTTTGAAAAAAATCTATTTTTAGCAAGTGAACATTTTAGCGAAGCCAAGCGGGGGTCTTTATTTGGCCCTGGAAGTAAGGATTGAACTCATACTAGCATTGTACCACTAGACCACCAGATTAAATGTACTCCTAATCAACTCCACTGTAACCGGTTCGGTTGAGAAAGGATTTTGAAAACAAGATTATCTCCGAAACTCTTGCGTTGCTCCATGATAGGGTTTAAAACAAAACGGAAGAGTACACCGGCTAAGGAAACACAACGTACTTGATACATTGGATAGGTGAGATAAGACTCCAATGACCGACCTTCACACAGCTGTTTCTCTTCCAAACGTTTGAGCATCTGATTGAATTCGAGACGTTGTTTGTATTCAGCCAGGACTTGCAACGAGAAGTGATGATTGCGAACGTATTCTTGATAAATACCCAGCATTGGCAGTAACATGTCAAATAGATCTCCTGAAAGGTTTATAGCGAATTATATTATTACAATTATTATTATTATTACTATTACTTTTACTATTGTATGGGTAACAGGCTGAGAATACTGGGTGTTGCTGGCTTTGTGCCGGGGTGGCCTAGCGTCACAATGTTTGACTTGAGTCTGGATGGGCATCAGGATTTGAATCCCACCATATGCGGGCCCACGTTTGATTTTGCCCAAATGTCCACTGCTGATAAATGCGTTTCCCGTGCAAAGTAGTAAAGAAAAACGTTTCTTACCAAGTTGTAAAGTTGGCCAGTTGTCCATTTTATTACGTAATCCTTGAACGAAAAATTGGTGCAAAAATAAAACGGTTTCACTAAAAGGCAAAAAAAAAACAAAGCAACAATAATTTAATAATAATTCTATAGTCTACTTATAAGTAAGCTTGTATTAAAAAGAAATTATTGCGTACATGTTTACAATGGGTTAACTACAGTCAATTGTATTTATTTTTTCTTGTCGAAGCTACATTTTTCTAATTAAAAATAGTTTTTAAAAAATTTTAGGAGGTAATTACTAAATTAACGAACATTTTTCAATTTCTAAACTAAATTTTATTTAGGGTTTGAATATTTGTTTCTTTTATTTTTATTTATTGTCACAATAAATATTGTTAACAAGTGGATATTTTATTATTTAGAAATGTTTTTGTGCTAAGTAACACAGAATAACAACATTTTTCTTTTTAATTGTACATTTGATATTGCACATTGTGCATAGCAGAAAATTGAGCTTCCTTTCAAGTTTCAATTTATTTTCGAAATATGTACCAGTTCCAGGATGTAAAAATATAGATATGCTTAAAATATTGAACACAATTCACTTTCTCCAGCAAGCCTCGACTACAACAACTTAGCTTAGAAAAGATCAGAAATGAATCAATTTAGATAAACGAAGAGGGTTTGAACGTAAGGTTAGCAACCTGGCCTTTGTAAAAAAAATGTATATTGCTGCAGAGACGGGTTGGACTTGCGGTACAGTGTTCAACTCGAACCTACGTGAGCAAACGTTTGAATCCCTTTCACCAACTTACGTTTGGCTTCGCTAAACAATGTCCACTGCTGAAAGGCATGTTTTCCTTAAAGTATTTAAAATAATAAAAATAAATAATAAATAAATATTCCGGTAAACAGCAGCATCAACATGGTTGAGTGAAAGCCGAAACGAAGCTCAATCTTCAGTCGGGCGAAGAAATATTATTTGGTCAAAATCTATATTTACCAGCAAAAACAATTTTGAAACAGGCAAGGGATAATAATAGCAAAATAAAAGTTGGAATTGATCACAGAAAATCGTTTTGAAGTTACTGCTGTATTTTGTTGTCCCCAAAATGACTTTTCCAACAATACACTTACATATTCAAAAATATCGAATTGACATCTTCGTGTAAAATGATAGGTTTCTTGGAACAGGCGGCCATCCGCAGTGGCCTCAAGTAGCATTTAACCAAAATACACAACTGCTGAACGTATTCATCTTCACATTCTACCAATCCGAACACAATTTGATTTCGGCGACGCATCGATTCGGCATGTTCCGACCGGATATATTCATCGACAATTTGTTTCCATCGCCTGCGACACATCCAACCACGAAAAAATGATTGTACCTAAGTTTTAAAATTATAATTTACACTACTTAATAGTGGTGAGTAGTTTATAGCGCAATATTAAAAATATTATAATTCGGTCATGTGATTATTATTACATTATCGCACTAAATAAATAGTAATGTTTAAAATTACATAGTTATCTATGCATAGAAATTAGTTCATATAATTTGCTTGAGTTGATCCAAATGACGTATTGTTTTAAGTATACGTTTAATAATAATTTTTTCATCTTACATTTAATCAACCATAAAATATAAATGTTTATATAATAATAATAATAATAATAATGAAAATAAATAAATTTATATAAATTGTTTTGATTCCTAAAGGTATAAACAAAATTAATATATATTTACACAATTAATACTACCAATAATAAAAATAATTTAATTTTAAAACGTATGTACAATGGAAACGGAGTGCACATCAAATATATGTACAAATGAATCCAATATATTTCCAAATTATTTAAAGTTATAATGTGATTTTTAAAATATTATTACGACAAAAAATGAAATAGCTTAAACCAGAATTTTACATTTGTTAAACTACCAGAATAATGGTTTTGACGGAGCATTCAAGGAACTACGCCTAAATTGGATAAGAAGTGAACCAATCTAGTCATCTTTGAACCTGAATAAAGGAAGAGGATTTGAACGAACGATTAGCAATCTCATCTCTGTAAAAAATTACATTGCTACAGAAAAAAATAAGAACAATAAACAGTACCCAAATGACACTGTTGAGTGAAAGCCGAACGAAAGCTACTACTACTACTACTACTGCTACTACTACTACTACTACTACTACTACTAGTTCGATTGCTTAAATTCTACGAAAAA
>JAKXYG010001368.1:7500-60000 GCA_025895645.1 Cardicola forsteri | reverse complement strand
AGGAATACTATACGGACGATCTACTACTACTACTACTACTACTACCACTACTACTACTACTACTACTACTACTACTACTACTACTACAGTAGGCAACATATTTCATTCAACTTCCGCTACTTTTTTTTTTTTTAATATTTTTGTTTATAAAATAAATTAATGCGGGTTTAAAATAACGCTTTTTCTTTTGCACATTATAAATATATTATTGATGCGCTACATTTTTTAATAAATATATAACCTTGATATATACGCCGGTAATCCAATTCCCAAACTTTTTAACTTTTTCTAATTAAAATTTATTAAATATAAAAATATGTAATTTATTTACGAAAATAATTATTAAAAAAAAATTTTAATTTTATATTCCTTTTATTTAAAAAAATAATTATTTCTAAAAAGAAAAATAACTGCTCATACATATATTTACAAAATTGCACTGTTAAAGAAACATGATTGCATGTATTTTTAAATAGTCAATAAATAATTTATTTTAAAAATATTTTAATACAAAGAATTTTAAAACAATTTTTTTTCCAAAAAATTATTAAATTATTTTTAATAATTTAAGCACAAGGTCGTTTTTTATTTTCCGTTTCAAAATTTGGAATTTTGATAAAAAGGTTTCTTATTTCCGCTCACTTAATAATTATGGTTAAAACAGCTCAGCGTCGTTATTTGTCTACGCATGATTATGAATTAGTTCAAAGTTTTTACAAAAAGGGCACAAAAGTGAAAACAATTGCCGAATGCATGAAAATAGATGTTTCAACTGTGTACAATATTTTGAACAATAAAACAAGCCCCAGATCACCCACAGTTGGTAGAACACGTTCAACAAGCAAACAAGATGATAAGTTTATAACCATGCAGCTTAAAAAACACAGAACAATGAACGTTAAACAAATAAAAAATCAATATTTAGAAGAATTTTCTTATTCAATTGTAAGAAAAGGAGGATGAAATCTGAAGGCTTCATTCTTAAAGCGGCTGTTAAAGAAACCTCCACTTAGTCGTGCCCATAGATTACAACGAGTGGAGTTTGCTAAAAAGTACAAACATCATCCATCGTCATTTTGGAGATCAATATACTTCACAGATGAGTGTGCCCTATCCTACGAACCATGGACTGAACATTCAAAGGTTATTTATAGTCCAAATTTTCCACTCAACCACACTTGTACTGCTATAAAAGTTGCACATCCTTCATGTGTCAAAGGATATTTTGCAATTAAGTACAATCAGTCTCCAAAATGGATGCGTACTAGTGGCAATTTAAACAGCGCTGAATTTGTACAAATATTCAAACAATTGTTTCATAGTGAGCTGTCCAGAAATGCTACAGGACACTTAACAATCATCCAAGACAATGCTCCTGTGCATACTTCAAAAGTGGTAATGTGTATTTTAACATAACTTACAATTTACTATACTTTTTCTTTATTTAGACCACAAAAGCTTTGAAAAGCAAAAAGCTTACTTTTATTCAACTTCCTCCATACAGTCCAGACCTCAATGTAATTGAAAACCTTTTAGTATTTTTAAAACGTGAGGTTAACCGCATGGAAACTGACGTATCATTGGAAGCGAAAATTAACCATGTTGTAAAAAATTGCATTTCGAAGGATTATATTGGTATGTTGATAGGTTCCTACCCCAAGCGGCTTGCAGAAGTTGAACAAAAGCGTGGATATCACTTAAATTATTGACATTATTAAGTTTGTTACCTTTTATTTTGTATATTTATGTATTTTAGTAGATAAAACTATTTTTTTAAAACCAATTATCTGTGTTTGTTTTTAAGTTTTCATAATGGTGGTATTGTGCTTTATTGCTAAAAAACGAATGTTATTGTGTATTATATTAAAGAATTTTTTGCAAATAATATTAAATGTATATATATTAGTAAAGTGTTATCTAAGGTACTTATTAACAAGCGTTAGATATGTCTAAGATAAGTAACAAGTGCTACATATATTTCAATATCATAGTAGGTCAACAATGGATTCACTTTTGTCACTATCTGTACTACTACTACTACTACTACTACAACTACTACTACTACTACTACTACTACTTCCGCTACTTAAGTGAAAATGAAATCAATTCCCACTACCGGCACTTAATGCGGGTCGATTATTGGCTTCGCTCTAATGCCCACCGCTGAAAGATGAGTTTCCCATTAGAGTAGTAAAAATTAACAAATATCCACTTGTCTGTTAATCAGCTGATTTAAATAAATAAAAAACTCACTTTTTTTGATCTTTTTCAATTCTTCATTTTTCATCGGGAAATTCCATATCTGATCGATGTTCAGACCGATGATCATTAAACTGTAAATAAATGTTGTATATCGATTTTTTAATAATTATGAAAAAAGAACATTCATTTCATCAAGGTCTGAGTTAAAAAAATAACAGTGTTAAAGAAACATGATTGCATGAAACGATTTCAGCAATGAGTAAAAACCAAAAAAAAAATTCTATTATGGATAGTTTTATTTTTATTTATTTATTTAAATGTTATGACGAGAAACGCGCATCTTTCGGCAGTGGACATTTTAGCCAAACCGAACATGGGCCGACATTTAGTGGATCGGTGGTGCGAATCGAATCGTAGACGGTTACACGTTCGGTTGAGAAGGGAGGAGAGATTGACAATCTGACCTCTGTACAAACATATTGGTAAAGTAACAACACAAAGAACACTATTCTATTGAACTACGACAAGGAAGTAATGAATTGTTGGCAAAATCCAAACTAAAATTTGTAATCTTTAAAGCTAAAAAAAACTATTGTACAATCGTTGCCTCATTCTCCCAAGATCAATATGTTTTGTAAAATTGTCGAGAATTAGAGATGATTTGTTGCATTAAGGGTGGGTAGGTAGTTATGCCAGAAATGTTCCTTGTAATTGAATTCACCGCAGTCGATTAAGAGTCCTGTTGACAAAAAAGGAGAGTTTGAGCACAAGATTTCGTGACCTGTTGTAAAAAAACCATCTGTTACAAAACTACAGCAACGCAGTATAACTCTCGCGACGGGTTTTGTCAAAATCGATATGAATGATTTTCAAAGTCAAAGAATATTGTCCAAATCGTATGGAACAATCTGCATGTCCTTCAAAACGAAAGGATTTAAATGAAGAAAGATACGATATGGAGAATGTCAAAAAACTAAATTCAACTTACGTGGACACAATCGCGTTACTTTCTACACAACAAAACAGATAGTTAAATGGTTTCCAAACATTTAAAACTGCTTAAACGCAGTTTTTCCAATGTACATTTTCAAATAACGATTGAACAATTATGAAACTTATTCAACTCATTATTATTATTATTATTGTTGCTTAAACGTTTTTTAAGAAACATACATTTCATTAAGTAAACATTTGAGCGGAAGCCAAACAAAGCCACTCAAATGTATATAGTGGGAATCGAACCGATGCTTATCCAGAATTGAGTTGCGCGCTAAAACCGCTTTACGCTGTAGTTTTCTAAAGTGCCAACGTTTTATTGTTTCTAAATCTGAACTGTTTATATTTTATTTAATACTATTCTGCTAATATTCTACTAATCTGCTAATAAATGTACAAGGTGTCTGATAACTACTCATAACTTAGTAAATATTACTCAGTCTGTAACATGGAGTCAAACGAACACACTCAAACGTATGTAGTGGGAATTGAACCAATGCCTACCCAATAATGTCTACCAATGCCTCCCAATAAAAGTCACTCCGGCTGGTGGTTCAAATAATGATTGATATTGGAGTCAAAAACGAAATTCAAATCTAACCGCCTACAATGAATTGGTGTATAATTACAATTTGTAAACGATATCACTAAAATCAATATTTTTGAAACATTTTACTACTCCAGCAAATATGCCTTTTACCAGTTGACAAGTGAACAAAATCAAACGTGATTCCACATTTAATGGATTAGTGGTGGAAATCGAACCCACCCACGTGTGATTTCGAGGGCTGTACTTCTAAACCACATTAAAATATTTTTAACACCATGCCAGTCCCAAAAGCCACGAAGACACTATTGTATAAATTGGTCAAAATTACGAATCCAATAACAGCAGTCAGTAACAATGGGAAAAAAAATCAATCAGTTATATATATAACAATTTTAGTGACATACGTTTTAACTATCCTCACATCAAACGAACGTTGTTGCTTTATGCTTTCTAGAGCGAAACATTTTGTATTAAAAAATAACCATGCTTAACTAAAAAAATTCATATTGTTGTGATTAAAGATAATTATTATACTGTTTACAAGCTTAAAAAATAAATGTTTACCAACTATTTATTAAAATAAATAAATAAATAATAATTACTATTAGCTGTTTTATTCCCATATTAGGACAATACAATGTTTGTGTTATTTAAAAGTGTTCTTTGTTGATATATATATTTATATTTATACAATTTAGTTAGAATGACGTTTTGTTGTTAATAATTAAAATAAAATAACAACATCAAATAATAATAATAATAATAATAATAATGAGATATTGATTATTTTTATTTATTTTTTTAATGTCAAAACCTTTTTTGCTTTGACAAGCTTTTTCCATCAGATTGTGTATTGCTTCAAAATTGGAATCATGACGTTTGCATTTCTTTGGTGCAGTTTAATACAAATGGTGCTCTGTTGTTCATGTTGTTTGGCATTAATTGTGTGCTTTTGTGGATTTTGCATTTAAACCCAAACATAATGTACTACTTATTAGAAATATTTAAGTAGTACTAACATATATTGTTGATTTTAAATTTTTTTAAAATTATTTTGAATGTTTTACAAGAAACGCATCTTTTAGCAGTGGACATTGTTTAGCGAAGCCAAACGCGTGAGCCCGCATTTTAGTCGGTCGGTGGTAGGATTCGAACCCCACCGAGGTTCAAATCGAGCGCTGTACCGCTAAACCACCCCTGGCACAAATTAGCCCCTGAACAAGTGACAGAGGCTAGCAAAAAGTTCAAGTATTCGACTTTTGGTCAACGGTTCTTATTATACAATAAATCATACAAGTAAACCCGTGCCAGAGTGGTTTCGGCGGTACAGCGCTTCATCCCTACTATTGCCACTAATCGTTATAATGCCGATATGTATATCCTGTTTACAATGTTTGTTTTACAAGTAAACATGGAACAAAATAGTCAACGTTCTAACGATCTACATTAAAAATACAGTCAAATTTGGCACATAGACAGAAACTAGAGAAGAGGAAAAATAGGAATCCATTTTGTATCGTTAAGACGTGAAAAGCTTAATTTATTTACTAAAAGTTACAAAATTTGGTTTGAAATGGTAGGGGGGGATGAAGAAATTATTATTTGATAAAATAGTGGAAAACAATCGAGGGTACTAAATAAAAAGTTATTATGAATTAATGTGAAGTTAATTATGTTGACGTAAATGCTTATCTATTTACGATAGTGTTTTTTTAACAATTTATAATGTATATGGTATTAAAATGTTTAGATTTATTATATAATAATAATGCTTGGTTTGAGTTAATGAAAAGCAGTATAGAGCTGTTTTATTCCTGTTATAAAATGATTAATATATTTTGTAAGTTGTAAATACAATTAAATTTGAAGTATTCAAACTGAGGTGCATTTAATAAGCTATAAATAGTTGATACACACCTTGTACATGTATTATTGTTATTGTCAATTTCACAACAAAATAGTACGGAAAGGCGAGGTCAACAGTCTGGTTTAGAAAACAAAATAAAATGGTTGGCAATGTAGAAAATTGCAACAAAAAAATATGGCCGTTCCAGCGCTTGACTTGAACCTAAGTGGGTATCAGTTCAATTCCTGCCACTATTTCGACCACCAGTAGTACTAAATTCAAAAATGGATGGGCATGGGTTCGATTCCCACCACCGATCCATTAATTGTGGGATCACGTTCGTTTTTTATGCAATTGACAACTGGTGAAAGGCATATTTGTTGGAGTAGTATAAAATTTCAAAAATATTGATTTTAGTAATATCGTTTATAAATTGTGATTGTACACCAATTCATGGTGTTAGATTTAAATTTATTTTTTGACTCCAACATCAATTACTATTTGGCTTTTATTGGGAGGCATTGGTAGGTATTATTGGGTAGGCATTGGTTCAATTTCCACTACATACGTTTGAGTGCGTTTGTTTGACTTCATGTTACAGACTGAGTAATATTTACTAAATTATGAGTAGTTATTAGATACCTTGTACATTGATTAGTATTATTGTCAGTTTGATAGCAGAATAGTACGAAAAGGCAAGGTTAACAGTCTGACTTAAAAGGCAATAAAACGTTGGCATTCTAAAGAATGATAGCAAAAACGTATGGTGGTTTCAGTCCTCAATTTGAATGTGGCTGAGCATGAGTTTGTCCCACTAATTGGGGGCCCATGTTTCGCTTCGCTAAAAGTGTTTCAATTTAAATAATAATAATTTAAGGAAGCTTAAATACATTTATACGGAATAACTCTCTTTAAAGCAAAAAACCGCTTTGCAAGGTATAGAGTTTGAATGCATAAATAGGATACTGGCTTCTATAACACATCTATCTATCTTGCTTCAAAGGATATGAAAAAACCCTATTTCTACAAATAACGGCCGAACAGAGTTGAGTAAAAGCCAAAAGAAAGTTCAATCTTTGATTTGTAAAATCTGTAAATGGAGGAATTAAATTACTTGATCAAATTATTGGTTTACTTCACAGGAAATGAGAAATAGCTGTTTTAAAATGGACAATTAATAAAGGCCAAAAAAGGCTTGGGTAGATCACAAAAACCTTGACTAAAAATCATTTGTCTTATGGGGAATTAAACAAAATTGGTGACGAAGTGTTGAAACACATGGAATCATTTTGTTGGTTTATGAGTTCTTTTTAAAGTATAGAATTTTGTTGTTGTAGTTACCTTGTTGTAAATGAAAGATGTTTGTAATAATAATAATAATAATAATAATAATAAATAATAATAATAGGAACCAGGGTAATCACGACTACTCTGGCTTCAGGTGGAAACTCGCCATTGCACCTCGGCGGGTTGAAGTCTGCGACGATCCCTAATTGAGATTGCTCGGACGTGTACCTTTTGCCAGTAGGGAGGTCTGCGACCATTCCGGGGTGGTCTCAATTTGGATCTCGGTAGGCACAGGTTCGAATCCCACCACCGGTATTAAAATGCGGGCCTACGTTTGGCTTTAAATCAAATGTCCATTGCTGAAAGGTATGTTTCTCGTGAAACATTAAAAGTAACAAACATGAAATTAAAAAATAACAATGATAACAACAATAATAATAACAATATTAATTGTAATACTACTACTACTAATAATAATACTATTAATAATAATAATAATATTGTTATTAATAATAAAACGGAGTTGTTCTAGTTTCTTACTTTACCCACGCACACCCACGTACTTACTTCTGATTTCAATCGTTTAACTTCAGCTGTCAGCTCTTCAATTTGTTGTACATAATTCCATTTGGCACACGCTTCCGTTTCCAAAATTTGCATTAAATGGTATTGTTTTTGTTGAGCGTACTGTTTGGTTTCTAACAATTTACTAAAACTGGAAATAGGAAAGGGTACAAAATGATATAATTGATAAGACGTGGAGTAATACATTGCTACTATATACGGGAAGGGGGGTTCGCGTGTTTCGTTTCGCTAAAACGTACATTTTTTGTCAAGTTAGTGTGCCAGGGTCGTCTAGCAGTACGGTGCTCGACTTGGGGACCCGGTAGACACGAATTTAAATTTTACCACCGGCGGATCTACAATTGACTTTGCTAGAATGCCTACTGCTGAAAGATACGCGTTTCCTTCATCAAAACATTCAAAGTAGTCAACATATGAATAAATGATGTATGTTTAACGAGATTAGCAATTTTTATTTATCGATGGAAAGTACTTTTCATTGCTTTACTGACCTCAAAGCATTTTAAACAATTGTCACGTAAACTAATACATTTTTTTTTGTTTTAAAACATTGTATTGATTGATATATCTATCTACTTGAAGTTTATCAACTTGAGGAATCATTTTGATGTAAAAGACAATTTTGTGACATTTTGTAACCAAGATGGTTTTGTCGGAGTAGCAGAGTTGGAGTTTGAGTTCTATTCAATGTATTTATTATTTATTGTTCATTTGCCGGGGGTTAGTCTGACGGTACAACACTCTACTTGGATCTAGGTGAGTATGAGTTCAAATCCCACTACCGGTACAAAATGCTGACCTACAATGGGCTACGTTAAAATGCTTATTGCTAAAAGATGCGTTTCCAGTCAACACCTTCCATGTAGTAAAGATAAATAAAAATATATAAACGAACTATTTGTTACTATAACTCCGTCTAGTTTGGATTAGAAATGATTCTATCTAGCTAGTCCCAAGGCTGGATAAAGGAGGAGGGTTTGAGCGCGCAAGATTAGTAACCTGACCTCTGTAAAAATTTATACTGTTATGGAAACAACACAAGAGGACGCCATTCTGGCAGCCAACGGCAAAGAATTGATTGCACGTGTCTGGATGACAGAATTATACAGATGACAGGGTTGAGTGAAAGCCGAAAGGATGCTCAATCTTTGATTGCGCAAAATCTTCAATGCCAGCAAGACTTGTTGTTTTGCTGAAATTGTTGTCTTATTGGCCCATGCTTATTTTTAAAGCAAAAGGGTTTTGTATAATATATATATATATATATATACAACGAGACTTCGTTGTTCTTATTTTGCTGTAATTGTTGTCTTATTGACCCATGCTTATTTTTAAAGCAAAAGGGTTTTGTATAATAATATAATAATGATAATTGTTACTATTATTATTAATACACACTCGATAAACAAGCTGTTGTCAAATGGAATAAAGTATAATCGGTTTGTTTTTGTTACACAGAAACAATAAAAGGACGCCATTTGGGCAGATGACAGGGCTGATTGAAAGCCCCTAAAGACAGCTCAATCTTTGATTGGACAAACGAAATTACTTGGTGAAATTCTACGTTTATTGCCCAAAATACCATCGTGAATGGTTTTGAAATAGACAATGGATGATGGCAAAAGAAAGGTTGGATTAGATTACAGAAAACTTGGCTACGAATAATTCGGAATGATCATATTGTAGATAAATGTATCATAGAATCAAACAAAATAATTGGCAAAATGTTCGAACGTGTTATCGTGTTGTCCCCCCCTTCCCGATGCTTCTTTTAAAGAAAAAGGGTTATGTGGTAATAATAATAATAATAATAATAATACGGTTCGATAAAAAATGATTCAATCTAGCCAGTCCTAAGCCTGGATAAAAGAGGAGGGTTTAAGCGCGCAAGGTTAGGAATCTGGCCTAGTGTAAAAAATGTATACTACTACAGAAACAATCAAGAGGACGCCATTTCGGCAGCCAACGGCAAAGAAGTGATTGCACGTATCTGGACGACAGAGATACACAGATAACAACCAAAAAAAGGTTCAATCATTAATGTTAACGATACTTTGTTGTTGTTTTGCTGTAATTATTGTCTTATTGGCCCATGCTTATTTTTAAAGCAAAAGGGTTTTATATAGTAATATAATAATGATAATTGTTACTATTATTATTAATACACACTCGATAAAAGAGCTGTTGTTAAATGGAATAAAGTATAATCGGTTTGTTTTTGTTACACCTATTTAACTATATGAAGTACATTCAAATTGCACTTAAGAATTTGTCAAATATTATCTTACCAATGTCGATAATATATTTTATACCAATATTATAAAATTTTCATTTTAATGACCCCTCATAAAAGAGGAAAAAGCTGTAAAGAAAGAAAAAGAAGATTATACAATTATAATTTAGGTCAAAAACAAGATTGACATTTTTGGAAACAAAAAAATTACGATGCAAAGTAACTTTTAAAAAACGCATTTGATCTAGGAAAAAGACAACTTTGAAATTCAATTCGGATTGTACAAAAACCCGTCATCGGAATTAAGCAATTTTTGCTTCTTTATCGCACTCGAATTGATTCGGTTTTGCCATAATCATTTGAAGTGCTAAAAACAAATAGAAATTCGTACCTGGCACTGTTGATAGCTTCGACCCATGCCAGACATTCTTCTTCCGTTTCGGCTCTCAAATCGTATTGCCTCAGGCCTTCTCTTTTGTAATAAATAGTAAAGCAGTGCTGTTTTCAAAAAAAAATCAATATTTTTGTGTTAAATGTAAAGTTTAATTGTCACTTTTATGCATAAACTGGTTCAATTTTTATTGAGTTATTTAGCAACTTGTGTTGTTCCAATTTACTTCCTTTTTATTAGTTCCAAGTTGGCATAACATTTTCAATTCCTATGCAAAGAGGGTGTTGGATACGAACTGAACTTGGGGTAGATAAATGGATACCTTGGGTGCAAGCTAGTACCTATTTATCAAGTTATGCTTCCATGTACTTTGTTCCTGCTGCCAGAATGTACCACGTAGAGGAGAAATAGTTAAAAATGTCACAATTATTGGAATTTGAGACTTTATAAGCATTATTCAAATCCTCAGAATTATGGCATACGTCACTAAAGCGTAAAACATTGAAACTGCTTTGAGTTCTACCATTGAAATAGGCTATACAGGGCTCGAATTTAAACCTGGTTGGACATGGGGGTTTAAATCCCACGTGTGGCTTCGATAAAATGTCCACTGCTAAGACGTATGTTTTACATGAAACATTTAAAGTAGTAAAAATAAAATTAAAATAAATACAGATGTTTATTCAGGGATTTGCCAAATACAAAATAAAATAAATTATACATTATTTTTATTATTAATAATAATAATAAAGCAGTTTAGATGTGCACGGTGTGTGAATATTCAAGCTCGTTAAATTTATTTGTTACTTATTTTTATTTTGTGTTTCATTGCGCGCGTAACTCAAACAAAATTTCTATTCCCTTTTCGCTCTAAAGATCATGGGACAAGGCAAGCTTGTTCCATTCAATTTTCGGCCTTGAAGATAATTCATATCGAAGATTGAAAATTCTGTTTGGATTTTTTCTAACCCCATCATCTGAATTATGCTCCATTTACTTCTTTGTCGTAGTTTAATGAAATTGGATTTTTCTTGTTTGTTTAGTTAACACCATTTGTTGTACAAAAATGAGATTGTCCCCAAAAACCAAACATGTAATCATCCATGTAATGTAATTACCCTCATATTTTGTTTAAACTTGATGTTACCATGTTATTATTATTATTATTACTGTTATTATCATTATTACCATAATAATTAATACTATTATTATTATCATTATCATTATTTTTGTTATAAGTATTAAAATTATTACCATTATTATTATTGCTATCATTATTATTATTACTATTATTATTTCTATTATTATTATTGCTGTTATTATTATTATTATTATTATTATTATTACTATTATTGTTATTAGTATTATTATTGTTATTATTATTTCTATTATTATTATTGCTGTTATTATTATTATTATTATTATTACTATTACTATTATTATTATTATTATTATTATTATTACTATTATTGTTATTAGTACTATTATTACTATTATTATTTCTACTATTATTATTGCTGTTATTATTATTATTATTATTATTATTGTTACTATTACTATTTTTTTTAATCATTACTATTATTGTTATTAGTATTATTATTGCTATTATTATTGTTACTATTATGATTATGATTATTTTTTTTATGGTTATAATAATAATAATTATTATTATTGTTATTTTTATTATGAATATTTCGTAATTTTGATTTAACTCTTTATGGTTTAAGAGATTAATGAAATGTGTTCCATAAAATAGCTGCAAAAACTGTTTTATGTCATTTTAATTTGACAATAATTGCATAGTTTTAATTTTTATAGGTCTCTAACTTTTATTACTTATGCCAAAAGTTGAAAATACATTTCTTTTTTGTTTTTATTTACAATTATAAACGTACTTCTATTGTAATATTTAAGCTCACTATAACAATGACTGAAAAAATTCCATTTGTAGGAAACGAAAAAAAATTATATTATTTTTGTACAGAAAATGTATTTACAAACGGCGATCATTTAAAAAAATAACTCCGCCTAGCTTGGACCAGAAATGATTCAATTTAGTCGGTCCCAAGCCTGGATAAAGGAGGAGGGTTTGAGCGAGCAAGGTTAGCAAACTGGCCTTTATAAAAAATCTATACTGCTACGGCAACAATACAAGAAGACGTCATTCCCGTAAACAACAGCAAAGAAGTAATCGCACGTATCTGGATGACAGAGTTACACAGGTGACAGGGTTGAGTTAAAGCCGAAGGGAAATTCAATCTTCGATTTGCAGAATCTTTAATGCCAACAAGACTTTGTTGTTGTTGTTGTTGTTGTTTTGCTGTAATTGTTATCTTTTTACCCTATGCTTTTTTTTAAAGCAAAAGGGTTTTGTAATAATAATAATAATAATAATAATAATAATAATGGTGTAATAACGTATAATGTAATATTATAATATTGCAAAAAACAGAACAAGAGGACACACTACTTCATTAATTTACAAATGGCGATCATTTAAAATAACTTACAACAATGTTCCAACAAATATAGATTTTTTAAAATTTAACTTTAAAAAAAATTCTGCGATGTATTTCAATAATTCTAAAACTGGTTTCCACTACAATCATTAATGATAAAATCACAATAATCCAGATGAACATTTGCTCCATTAATTGACATATCTTACAAATCAATCAACACAAATACACACACACGCGCGCGCTCATTTAATCTATCAATTGTGTTTAAACACACTATTTGTCTTAAAATGTTAAAAATGATGTAGCGAGACAGAGAGAGAGAGAGGGGGAAATTTTGAATTTAAAAAATATATTTTCAAAATGTACTACTGGTTTTTTGTAATTTTGTTTTGCTATGTTATTTATTTACTTTTATTGATGGCGAAAATGTATTTTTTACGCTGTATTTATCTCTAGTGAGATATTAAAGCTTAATAATAATAATAATAGTAATTAACGATTAGAATGCAAAAAATATTATAGTTCTAATAAGGATATTATTGTATTATGTTGTGAGTAAAATAATTTTTAGTATACAGCTATTTCAAAAATTAACGCAAAATATTATAAGAGTATTAAATACAAATTAATTTGTTATGCCAGATTGTTTATTCGTAATAATAAATATAGAGAATCAAAAATAATGTCAAGTACGTAATCGTTCATTTGTATATACTTAAAAATATTTATTTAGAAAGGCTGAGTCGGCCAAATTAGCATATTTAAAATCTACTTCTATATATATTATTTTGTGTGCTTAATCTCATTAAAAATGAACAATAACTAATCCCTAAAATTGATTTTAAATGCACATTCAAATCTGCCCTGATTGTGAGGTCATAATAATTATCAAAATGAACATTTAATTATTCCAATCTATATAAATAAAATAATCAAAATAACATTTAAATTATTTTAAATAAAAAATTAAAACAAATCGAATAATTTATTATTTACGTTTAACCTTGAGATCCCGTTTATCCGCAAATTTTACTTTCTGATTGCATTGTTTGTGAAATGGACAATAGTGAGAAAAATGTTTCAATTTTACCGAAAATAAATGTTGTGTTATCAAAGAATTTTAAAAAATAAAGGATTTTTACCGAAAGAATTAGCGAATTTATATAGAGTTAACCTTTCAACAATTTATCGTGGTCAGAAACCACGAAATATGATAATGCTGGAAGAAAACGTGTAACAAGTACTTCGGATGATCAAAAAATGGTTATAGAATTAAAAAATTATAATAAACCTATTTTGGAAACTAAAAGAAATAGTTTAAACAAATTTACTTATTTCACAATCAGAAACAGAGCAAAAGAATCTGGTTTAAAGCTTCAATCACCAAAGGTTAAGCCATTTATTACAAAAATACAACAGGATGATAGATTAACCTTTTGTAAACAGTAGTGTGAACGACACTTGTGCTATTGGCGTTCCATATACTTCACTGATAAAACAATGATTTGAGACGAACCATTTGGCTGTAAAGACAAAGTGTTGTGTGGGTCGACGTTTCAAAAACATTTACTCCCGGTTGTTAGAAAGAAAGCCCAGCCTTGACAAGTAATGTGTTGGTTTGGTATTAAGTATAATCAACCTATCAAATGGAGAATTATATCTGGTACCTTGAATATTGAAAAAAGAGATGAAACAAGAATATATCATCACTCTCATTGACAGCATTCCAAAACGCCTGAATCAGGTTGTTCAAAAGAATGGCGATCACACACACTAGTATATTTTTTGAACTTTGTAATGTCTTTAATCATTTGGTAACTGAAAAAATTGCATGTCATCTGTGTTTTTATTAATAAAACATGTTAATCATTTTACTTCATTTTCGATTTTGCACAAGTTGATATTTTATACAATTTTTTTAACTTACAATATATATATGTATATATAATTATAGTTTTTTTCAATTATTGTATAGTATTGTATATTTTATAATCAAAGTGACGTTTTTCTTGTATACTATGTAGTTGCTAGAAAGGTTTTAATTAAATAATCACTTTTTACGGTAATTTGTTGTGACAATTGTATATTGTTTTTTTAACGTTTATTTTTTATTTTTTACAAAACGTAAGTGATGCGACTCGAAGCCATGTTTACCCAGTTTAAATCTAGCCCTCTACTTTAAAGGTTCTCCAAGAAACGCATTTTTTAGCAGTGGATATTTTAGCAAAACCCAACGTAAGCCTGCATTTAGAGTTGCTCACCCGGGTTCGAGTTGAACGCCGTACCACTGGACTACCCCGGCATATATATATATATATGTATTATTAGATGTTAGAGATATAACTATCGCCCAAGATAGTGTATTGCTTAGAATCCAGGCTGTCCTTCTTCCCAAAACAATCGATAAAATCAAGGCCTAAATTAGTCAGTTAGCGTCGGGGTAGTCTAGCGGTACACCACTTGGGTAGGGTTCGAATCCCATCAATAAAATGTTTACTGCTGAAAGGCATGTTTTATGTACAAAATAAAAAAATAATAAACTACTGTCCTTCTGTTATTCAGTCAAAACTGTTGGCCAGTAGAAAAACATTTCTACTGTAACGAGTAGATTATTATTATTATTATTAAAAAAATAAGATTGCAGTTACAGCAATAAACAGACATGGGACAACAAATTGTTTCCATGGATTTGAATATTTTGCCAAACGTTTTGTTTGATCCCCCATGAAACATCCATTTCAGTTAGACTTTCTCAAATGGTTCTTTACCAAATTTTTAGCAATCTACCCGAACCTTTCTTTTGCCACCTTTAATTGTCCATTATAAAACCGTTCTTGTTGGTCTTTCGGGTTCGTAACATGAATTTAATTTTCTCCTAGAATCCGCATTTGCCAAAACAATATTTTACTAATTCCTTTGTGCATTGAAGTGCATTTTTTAAAAGGCTCTCTTTAATGACTTTTATTTTGTCCAACACAAACTGGTAGTAGGCAATAAGGTACAATTACGTTCTGTTTAAGCGCAAGGTTAACATAACACCATTTTGTTATAAACTGCGGTAAAGACAATAAACGCATAATTACGATGATGAAGTTTGGCAAAATCCTAATAAAATTTTAATATTTAAAACAATCCTACGTTGCTCGATGCTTTTCAAAACAAAATGATTTATAAATAGTAATAATAATGATAATAATAATAATAATAATAATAATAATAATAATAATAATAATAATAATAATAATAATAATAGTAATAGTAATAATAATAATGACAGTACTACTAATAATAATGCAACTAATAATAATAGTACTACTACTAATAATAATAATAATAAAAATAACTTTTTACATTTGTAAATTACAAAATTATCATTACCATCGTCAATAAATAATAGATAGGCTTGTACAAAAACAATCAAACAACAATAAACGTATTAAAAACATAGTATTGTTATCCAACACGATTAATAAACTATCAATTAAAAAGGTTTTTAATTACAATACAATAATGATTAAACATTAACTAGTTTCAATTATAATTAATTTACACCGCATTCATCGATTGTTTCATCTTTTCGATAATAATAATAATAATAATAATAATAATAATAATAATAATTATTATTATTATTATTATTATTATTATTATTATTATTATTATTATTATTATTATTAATATTATTATTATTATTATTATCAAATAAACACTGCTGTTAGCAATAATTAAAAGTAAATAATTTCCTGTAAGTTTAGATAAGGCAGTAGTCAAAATACCATTTAAAATATATATTCACAAAAAACAGCTCCCCTTCTGTTTTTATAAATGTATAGAATTAAAACTGTTATCAGTATGAGAACTTAATACTATATAAAATATATGAACATTTCTATCAACGTTACAATTAATATGAATATGGAAATTGAAAACACTAACTCCATAATGATTGACAGGTATTCAAGGGTGAATTATTAGAGTTGTCAGATTTATTTAAATAGTAAATCCACTTGATTTCATTTAAACAGCAATACTATACAGTTGTTTCATGTACTTGTTTGGAATAATCAGCAGAATTTGATTCCACGCCCTATCTGGTGTCAGACCAATAAGCTACAACTCTTCAAATGCTGTACGTTACTACGGACTTGCCAAGTGAGTGTTTCCTTGCACTGGGGCTTTTACTATATAGATCCTGATATACTGCACAGTTTTAATAGCCTATATGGCACAGTCGATTATTAATTTAATGAATTATTAGACTTTATAATTGACATTTTATTCGTAGATTGTATCACCAATCCTGTGATACTTTATTATCATTGGTCAGTCATTTTACACTTTATTAATCCATTCTTATTGGTTATTTTTTATCCAATAAGAATTATTTTTACATTGTTAGTTTAAACTGTACGACAACAGAATATAATCATCATTTTTACCCATCCTCAATTTTTTTTTCTATCTAACTGATGACAGTACCATCAACGTTTTTATCCTACAACTCAATAACCAACTAGCGAAATTGATTTAGGCATGAAACGTATACATTTATTCAATTCCCAACTGTTTAAAGTTAATTTAATTATTGTTTTTTGGTTGTAAAAACTAAATGGATAAATACATTGGCATCTCATGTTTTATTTTTAACCACGAAAAATGCGCAATTTAAGTGATTAAAAATAATTAATTTAATGATACATGTGTTTGTTATATTCTATATTGACACTAGAATTGGAATGAGAAATTAATTAACTGTGACTTTGATATGAACACAGAATTTATTGTTATGATTTTTCACAATCAATTCAATATATAAAAGACCAATTATTAGATATTACTAGTAATTGTAATGTAACATCGGTCTTTTAAAATTCACATTTTAAACAATAAATTTACAAGACTCTGCTAGTTCACTACACGGCACCATTGGACGAAGAAAATTACTTGGTCGAATTTTACATTTACCGCCCGACAGACCATTGATGATGGCAATAGAAAGGTTGGAATTAACCAATAACTATTCGGAAAAATTGTATTAAAGTGAATGTATTATGCGATTATACAAACAAAAAGGTTTTTATAATCTAATGCAATAGATAATTTTCAGGCTTAAATTAACAGCTGTCTCGATTAAATGACTAGGAACAAATGGCGATCTACCGGGGGGGAAGTCTAGTGGCACAGCGCTCGACTTGAATCTTGATGGGTATTGATATTATTTTTTTTAAATCAATTTTATGTACAATAAAGCAATAATAATAATAATAAAGAAATCAGAATATATAAGAGTTTTTCCATATAATCCGTACGTTAAAATAGTCGATCAATTGGTGAGGTTAATTTAAAATTTTACAAATATTTTGTGCAACTTTTCATTTATATTCACAATTGGATACAAACGATAAATGTAATGCCGCAGTGGCCTTGACATGAGTTTAAATCCTACCACCGACCCATTTGTATGCAAATCCACTTGTAAAACGTTTCTCGAAATACATTTTAAGCAACGAAATAATACAAGTACCATGCATTGTTGTTTGCTTAATTCAAATTAAAAAAATAACATTTAAAAAACCCTTTTTTTACCAATATTGAACAATGTAGACAAAATGTTTGATATACTTAAAATAAGTTTTTTAGTTATCTTGTTATCAACTCATTAGAACGATTCGTGATTTTAACAAACACTCCTACCCCCCCCACACACACATACACCACGCGCACCGGAAAAGAAACAAAAACAAAAAAATATTTGGAATAATTAGATAACGAGTGATTGAAATTATTTAACAAATTGGCCCATTATGGTAATAATTAACAGCCAATAAATTATAATTAATCATTAATCACATAAGTGGTGTCAAGTAAACAAAATCATTCTACACACTAGGCTAGCAATAAATATTAAAATCATTCAAGTCAATAATGTAACAATTTGAGATGCTATTAAATGTAAATTTGCTTGTTGATTTTGATAAGATTAAAAATAATAAATAATAAAAACAAAATCGGTAAAAAACGAAACTTGTAAAATACGGTTTTTTTATCACCAGTCTTTAAAAAGCATTGTAAAGACGAACGGACTTTATTTTACTATAAGTGCCGGAGTGGTCTACCGGTACAGGGCTCGAATTTAGACCTCGGTGGGCATCGGGGTTCGAATCCCATCACCGGCCCACTAAAATGCAGGCCCACGCATTCGGCTTCGCTAACAATGTTCACTGATGAAAGGCATGCGTTTCTCGTGCAAACATTCAAAGTAGCAAACATAAAATGAAATAAAATAGAAATATTCGAACAGCATTCTGTAGTTGTTGATGTTACCTTTGTTTTGTTGTACCATGCTTTTTTTAAACAAAACGGTTTTGTAATGTAATACATGGTTTACAGGACTAAATGAACAGTTGTCTTGATCAAATGACTAAAAGCAAAAGGCGATTTAGGGGAGGTCTAGCAGTAGAGCGCTTGACATCGGCTTAATCACTGCCACCGGTTTACTACACTGGGGACCATGTTTGGTCTGGCTAAAATATGCCTTTTACATAACATTTAAAATAGTAAAAATGATAAAAATAATTAATAATATTTCACATTCAATAATTCCTGTTAGTTCAATTTTTATTTATCTGTTCTCCGGTGCCACAAACAATGCAGTTCATGTAGTTTCATAAAGCATGACGGAATACATCTTAACAACTAATAGTAGTAGTAGTAGTAGTAACAGAAGCAGTTTTAGTAGTAGTAGTAGTAGTAGTAGTAGTAGTAGTAGTAGTAGTAGAAATAGCAGTAGTAGTAGTAGTAACAGAAGCAGTAGTAGCAGTAGTAGTAGTAGTAGTACTACTACTAGTAGTAGTAGTAGCAGTAATAATGGTAATAGTAGTTAAAACACATTTAACGTAAACTCATGTTCCTTAAACTAACATTCTTGTGTTCTTATCAGTAAATAAACAAACAAACAATCAATATATTAATTATTTTCCCTATAATTAAAACAAACAAGTTGTAAAAACCATTAATGTTTTTCTAAATATATATGTATATATATATATATATATAACGTATTAAGTTCTGTCTATAAATTTCCCTAACTGTTTGTTTACTGTACTATTAAACTCAAAATGTATATACTGGTTTATCTGAAATGATTTAATATTATTGTTATTATTGCAAAAAGTACATGAAAAATAATTTTTGAAATTTGGATATAATTATCCAACTTTAATGTTTTCAGTTGTTACATATTACATTATATTATTACTAAAATTATTATTATTATTATCCCCCTTTTGCATGAGGTAGCAAGATAACACTAACAAGATAAATAAAAACAAAGTTCCATAATTAAAAAAAAACATTTAAAGCAACAAAATTATTTAAGCATTTTTTCCAAAGTTTAGTCTGATCCCATGAGACACTAATTGTAATTAGATATTCCCCCGATTAATTGTTAGCTTCGTTTTATCCAATCTTTCCCAACTTTTCTTGTATCATCATCAGTTATCTATTGCTAGGTTGTATAATTTTGCCAAGTAATTTCATTCATTCATTCATTTCATTTTGGTTGGTGACGTGGTTACCTCTTCATTATTTCCCATATCTATACGACATGTAGAACGATCGATTTCGATGGCTTGACAAGCGTAGACAAACGTGGAAGAATAACAAAGTATCTTGGCTGGTAGACGGCATCCTTGTGACGTCGCCACTGTTCGCAAAGAATGACAAGGCCGCCTGATTTTTTATCAGGGTTATCTCCCTTAGCCCAAGGGCTACATATGATATACGTATACATTTAGATACCTTTTAAGTATCCTGGGTGTATGTTCGCACCCACCTGCCGTAGCGGAAGCCCAGTTATACCGCTGTGCACTCGGACCCTGCTGTTATTAGTCTAGATGCCTAGGGGCACCTAGTCCAGGATGCACCACGTGGAGGACTAACAATCAGGAATATCACCATCATTGGAAATTGAGACTTTATAAGCATTACTCAAATCCTCAGGATTATTAGCATCCAAGTAATGTTTTACGTCTCACCGATGATCGAAATTTCTTGCATCTTTGACATAGCCCTGCTGTCTGGTTCGTGCCGTTGTCCATAGCTTTAGTTTTCCGGCACCCCCGGTAATTGTGCACTTGACTTAAAACGGGATAGGTATTGACTTGAGTCCCACCACCGATTATAAGCATATTTTGTTATTTTAAAATCAAGTATCACTATTATAGTTAAGTTAGTAGGCTTTACATATATGGAAATTATCAACAACATAATTGAAAAACAGCTTTAAAATGGTCGGTTACTGATCAAACAAATAATGGAGAACAATGATTACCCCCTACACGGTGACATTAACAAAATTTATTCATATTTAATTAAAGACAAACATCTACCATTTATTATAATAAACAATCACTTAGATCTAGTATTTACAAAGACTAGGCATTGTAGGAAAAAAATCTTACAGCATAATGTAACTGTGCTTTTTAATAACTTGTTCAAAGTATAGTAATTTTGAATTACCCTTTTATTTTAAACCACATATTTACCGTATTGACTATATTTATATTTATTATTATATAACATTCTATATTTCATTTTGTTCTCATGATTTGTGCTACCATATTTTGTAATTTTATTCATTTATTTTTTATTGATGATAAAAATGTATTTTCGTGTTAAATGTATATCTAGTAAAACTTAATGTAATGAAATGCAGAAACAGAAATTTAACAAATCCTTAAACGTTACATATGTAGAATGTTTTTTTTTCCGAATGTATAAATTTAGTCAAAAACCAGTTTGACTATATTACAAAAATTTGGTACAATCACTTAGATCTAGTATTTACCAAACCTGCCTAGTTTTTGCTATTATATAAAAAGATTAAGATGTCTCCGTATGAGCAACAAAATAATCAATTTATTTTTTTAAGTCAACCTTTGTCCTAATGGTTCTGTACTACTTGCCAGTTACATTTCCAGGTCTGTTAAAAACATCTTGTTATTTTAAATAGATGTAAGTTAGGTTAGTAGGCATTACCAACAAAATAACTGAGGAACGCCCTAAGAATTATCATCTACAGATCAAACGCATAATAGAGGATATTGATCATCTCCTACGCACTGACCTCGACAAATCAATTTCATCCGCGAAAACAAGGAGAAGATGTATTTATATTCAATTAAAAACAAACATCTACCGTAATTCGAGCATTTGGCAAGATATTTAACCAACCCTGAACTCATAAAGCATGAACTGTTTTTGTGTCTTTGATGTCTTCACCTCAAAGACGGTTTTATTTTTACTAGTCAGTTTATAGAAAATTTTCTTTTCATATTTATCTATTTTCTTCTTCTGTCATTCCACATTTTGTATTGCATGACACTAAATGTACTTCTTCTGAAGTATTTAAAAAGACTGTAATTGTAATTGTAAAGTTACATTTTATTTGTTAATTCTGTTGTTAAAAAAATCCAATATTTACTTACATCATGGTGACAAACAAATGTTAATCTACTTTAGAAAGTAGATTATTTATTATGTTTACAAAATTATTTGTGATTTAAAAATGGCAATAAGATAACAATTACAGCAAAAAATAACAACAACAACAAAGTCTTGTAATTCAAAGAGAACATGAGACAACAAGTATTGAACATGTATTTGAACATTTCGCCAAAAGTGTTGCCTAGTTTGGACCAGAAATGATTCAATCTAGCCAGTCCCAAGTCTGAATAAAAGAAGAGGGTTTGAGCGCGCAAGATTAGCAACCTAGCCTAGTGTAAAAATTGTATACTGCTACGGATGCCATTCTAGATGCCAACGGTAAAGAAGTGATCGCACGTATCTGGATGACAGAGTTGAGTAAAAGCCGAAAGGATGTTCAATCTTCAATTTGTAGAATTTTCAATGCCAACAAAACTTTGTTGTTGTTGTTTTCTGTAATTGTTGTCCTATTACCCCATGTTTATTTTTAAAGCAAAAGGGTTTTGTATAATATTTTTTTAGTTCAAAACAAAAACGCATTAGTTAAAAAGATTGGTTTAAAAGAAGAATAAACATTTAATGAGTTACATTTTTTATTCTAATTTATTAAACGCTGCTTCTTTTATATACCTAGTTTAGATTAAAAATGATTCAATCTAGCCAGTCCTACTTACGAATAAAAGAGACGGTTTGAATGCGCACGTTTAGCAACCTGCCTAGTGTAAAAGCTTTATACTGCTACGGAAACAATCCAGAAGACGCCATTTTAGGCAGCCAACGGCAAAACAACTGATTGCACGTATTTGGATGACAAAGTTACACAGATGACCGAGTTGAGTAAAAGCCGAAAGGGTTTCCAAATCTTCAATTTGCAGAATCTTTAATGTCAACGAGACTTTGTTAGTTGTTTTGCTGTAATTGTTGTGATGCTAGATAATACAACAAGTATTGAACATGTATTTGAACATTTTGCCAAAAGTGTTGCCTAGTTTGGACTAGAAATGATTCAATCTAGCCAGTCCCAAGTCTGAATAAAGGAGGAGGGTTTGAACGCGCACGTTTAGCAACCTGGCCTAGTATAAAAGCTTTATACTGCTACGGAAACAATCCAGAAGACGCCATTTTAGCAGCCAACGGCAAACAACTGATTGCACGTATTTGGATGACAAAGTTACACAGATGACCGGGTTGAGTAAAAGCCGAAAGGAAGCTCAATCTTCGATTGTGCACAATCGTCAATGCCAAAACAGATTGACTGAATTGACTAAGGCCGAAACAAAATTGAAATAATTTTTTCATCTACTTTGACAAGCGTAATCCTGCATTTAGTGAACCGGTGGTGGGAATTGAACTTCAGCCCAAGTATTCTATATTTTACCTCGTCGCTGTAGTTTAATTAAATCGCTACTTATTGTTGTTTTTGAAGAGGCCAGGTTGCTAACCTCAAACCCTAACCTTCGTTTTTTCTCAATTGGACTCGGAACCAGCTACAGTAGCGTTGAAGCGAATGCCCGGACGAAAATTGAATCCGCGTGTCCAATACAATAGCTGCCTCAAAACCACCACAATTACAATAATTGTGTATTTTAAGCAGCAATATTTACTAACTGATATTTAAAAAATGTCCAACACAATTATGAAGGCGTGCAAAGTGTCTTATTGCAAAATATTTGGCTGTTTATATTTTTTCCACAAATTTGGGAATCACCACGTAGGTTCGAGTCAAGCACTGTAGCACTGCCAAAATTTAAAAAAAATCAATAAAAATTCTTACTCCTTGTGAAGTCCCGATTTTTTCGTCTCGACCAGTCTTCAAATTTACATTTGAATCACAATAGCTGCTTTCCAAGAATGCCACACCCGATGGTCTTTCAGCACGCTCACAGTCGTAATAGAACAACAGGTTTTGAAATAGAACGAAATAACTAAATATGTAAAAGCAAATAAACAAAATTAATTGAATAATAAAATTGAAAGTTTTGAGCCATGTTGAAAAAAACTAGATTGTATTAACCAAATAATGGATTAGTGATATCACATCTGCATCTAATTATTGATTATTTTATACCTAAATTTAATTGGTTAATTGAAGGTCATTATAGGCTATAAAACCTGTGCAGTATGCTAGGACCTATATAGTAGAAATTCTAGTGGCAGGAATTACTCATTCACACGTGGGTTCAAGTTCGTCTGTGTAAGGCTCAAAACGTACGCACTGCTGATGATTTTAAACAAGTATACAAGTGACATATTTCCTCATTAATTACAAAAATACCAACTTCAATTGAAACCAGTCTGGTTGAGAAAATTGGTGAGTTTAAGCACAAGAGTAGCAACGTGGTCCTTAACATGCACAATCTTCAAGGTCAAATATAGAACATTCGTATGTAATCCCATGCTTTTTACAACAAAACGATTATGAAATGAATCAAATAAATTATATGCAGTCAAAAGGTACCTAATTTTTTCCTCGTATTATTTTCTAGAACAAAAACATTGCAACAGGCTAATTTTATTTATACTACTTTGTAATTCGAATCAATATTATGAGGGTGGTCTAGCGGTATTTGGACCGGGGTGGGCATCAGGGTTCGAATCCCACCATCGGCCCACTAAAATGCGGGCCGACTTTTGGCTTCGCTAAAGTGTCCACTGCTGAGAAATGTTTCTTGTAAAACATTCAAAATAAAAAACATTATAAAAGAATTAGTAACAATAATCTGATGTTTAATAAATTGCAATTTAGCGGTACAGCGCACGATTTGGACCGGGGTGGGCATCAGCGTTCGAATCCCACCATCGACCTGCAAACCCACGTTCGGCTTCGCTAAAATGTCCACTGCTGAAAAGCATTCAGAGTAGTAAACATAAAATAAGTAAATAAATTTTTTTCTAGGAAAGTTGGTTTGGCTTAAACCATTTTCAACTATAAAAATTTAAACCTAAAATGTATACACTACAAATAATTTTCCAATACACAATTGAAACTCATAATTTACACAAATTCATCATTAAAAACTAGTTAAATTCTTTTTATATATTGAAAAAATTGTGTTTTTTTATGTCGATACAACATTCATAAACTTCTTTTATTTTTCTAACAATAAACATTGGCATTTCGTTTATTGCTTTTTGTTGTACACAATAAACCCTTAAAACTGCCTACTTAATCTCAGTGTTTATTTTGATTGCTGTTATTAGTCCAGATGTTTTTCAGCACCTAGTTCAAAATGCTCCATGTGCTCCATTGTCAGGAATGTCACCATTATTGGAAGTTGAAACTTTATTAGCATTACTCAAATCGCCAGGATCATTAGCATCCATAAACATTGGTATTTTGTTTATTACTTTTGGTAAAACACAAAAAACCCTTAAAACTGCCTACTTATTCTCGGTGCTTATTTTGATTGCATATGGGAAAATATAACAATATTATTTAAGCTGGGGTCACAATTGCTTATAAAAAGAATAGTGTGTGTTATAATCTTACAAAATTAATTTTAATTGTATTTAAATTTATTTTGTTCAGATAAAAAACCTAATTTAAATCTAACACGGGCGAAAATAAAAATAATTATATTTTTAAAAATCGCCATTTAATAGTTCTAATATTAATAATATTTATTTTATTTTTTGTATAATAAAAATTATATATAAGCATATTTAAATCAAAAATTATTTGTCCAAATCAATGTTTTGTTAATATTTAGATTACATAAAACTACACTAACATTTTAACCAAGTGATTACAAACACAAGCCATTACATTGCTGTAATGGGTGAGAGTATTGTTTTGCTCAACAACCAAATACCCTAAGGCATTATGTTGTAGTTAAGACTTATATAATTTATTTAAACATCTAACAATTTTAATTCATTTTGACTGATTACGGATTAGACTCTATTCTGCTGTTTTTTTAGCAATTAATCTAGCGATTCAGCGCTCGATTTGGACCTCGGTAGACGTGGGTTCGAATCTCATCACCGGCACTAAATGCTGGTCTTTGTTTGGTTTAGCAAAAATGTCCACAGCTGAAAAACATACTTCTCATAAAATAAATTAGTAAATATTTTTTAAGAAAGCTGGTTTAGCTTAAACCATTTTCAACTATAAAAATTTAAACCTGAAATGCATACACTACAAATAATCTTCCAATACGCAATTTGAAGCTCATAATTTACACAAACTCATTATCAAAAGGTTGTTAAATTTCTTTTATATATTCCCATCAAACCATTCAAAGTAATAAAAAAAGTAATTAAAAATGTGTTCAAGTTTTTATTTAACAATCGCATGTATACGTACATGTGCTGTTCATATACATAGTGTACAATTAATATTTCTAAACAAGTTTTTAATTATAAATGAAATATTTTATATTGCTAAATACGACCATTTATTCGTAATATTTATTTCTTAAAAAGCATTTGAGAATTGAATATATTAATTTAGCTATAATATTGTTTTTTGTGACGTATATATATGTGTGATTGGATGTGAATTTAGGCGTAAGTGGAATGATTGTTTTTATTAATTAGAAACAAAATTGCAAACGAAAAATTATATGCACGCATAAAAAAGCAGATTTTGTATTATTATAAAAATAATAAAATAAATAATAATAAATTATATGTTTTGTTCAGTGGCGTCAGTATTCAAATGTACTAATCCATTGTAATCAATAGGATAAGAAAATGAACGGATAATAAGCTTCAACATTCGTTGTATTCGTTTTATACAACATAAACATTAATTAATACACGTCAGTTATATGTAAATAAAATACCTATTGGTAATAACACAAAAACCTTTTTACAGTCAGAGTAGTCTGGCGGTACAACGCTTGACTTGAATCTGAGTGGGTATCAGGGTTTGATCCTTACTACTGGCACTAGAAAAGGGTCCATAATTGGCTTTGCTAAAGATAAAGATGCGTTTCCTTGGTTATAGGTGAGGTTTCACCGGTTTAAAGAATGGAGTTTGGTTTATTATTATTTTTATTACTATTGTTGTTATTATTTAAATTATTATTGTTATTATTGTTGCTATTATTATTATTACTATTATTGTTATTACTATTATTATTATAGAAATTGTAAATTACAAAAAAATATAAAAGCAATTCAATTCTGTTTGCTTATAAAATTTTAATTGTTTCAATATTTTGGTATATTGATATAAATAGTAATATTAGTATATATATTATTATTATTATTATTATTATTATTAGTAGTAGTAGTAGTAGTAGTAGTAGTAGTAGTAATAGTAGTAATAAAAATTGTAAAAGCAGTAATGATATAAATAATAATAACAGTAATAAATATAATTAAATATATAGTGGTCATTTAAATAAGAATAATAATAATTATTATTATATCGATATTATTATTATTAATAATAATAATAACAGTGCCATTAATAATCTTAATAAAAATATACTTTTGTATATGTAGCTCATACTTTACCAAAAATTTTAGTTTTCTACACGAAAAAAAATTATTTCGTACTTTAAGTCAATTATTAATGACTTGAAAGATTACTATCGCGTTTTATTTTTATCGCTGTGTCTCATTAATTGAATGAATTCATAAAAATGTTTATAAATAATGATAGCAATGATAATTGCATTAAACATTAAAAAGCAATTATCAGTAAAAGTAAAGAACAAGGCTATAAGATCCTTAGATTAGTTATTGATTAAATCGAATAGAAGTAGTTAGTTAGTTAATTAATCACCCTAAAAAAACATTATTATTATTATTAGTAGTAGTAGTATTATTATTTAGGTATAATTATTGTATCACTCATTTGTAACTAAATGTTACAAAATAATATGAAAAATATGTTTCTATTTGCATAATTATTGTGATTAAAATGTAGATTTTTAAGCATGGAGATTTGCAAGCTTGGCCAGTGCTTTGAATAGCACCGTTAATGAATCAAGTTGACTAAAACTCGGATCGTCACACCGTCGATATTAAACGTTTACTATGTTAAATGTTCGAGGGGAAACGTATCTTTCAGCAGTAGACATTTGTGGACAAACTCGTGATACATTTAATCAAATGACAAAATATTTTACAGCGCTAAATTTGACATTGAGTAGGCATGAATTCGAGTTCTAAAAACAGCCTTTGTTGGTCTTCGCTAAATATGCATTATTATTATTATTATTATTATTACAAACACTTATGCTTTAAAAACCTATGGCTGCTAGCCATATATTCTGAAATCTACCTCAACTGTTTTTGAGGAAGAAACGTATCTTTCAGCAATGGGCATTTGTGAAAAAACCTTCATTTGGTGTCGGTGGTGGGAATTAAATTTGTGCCCGTCCATAATCGAATCGAGCGCTCTACAACGGGATCATGTTGGCGTATTACATTTGAGAAATAAAAACCAAATAAATCAATTAGACGTGACCATTTTTGTTCAAATGTTCGCTTGATAAAATACATTTTCTAGCTGACAACTTAAATCTTAGTGCGAATGTATTTGTCATAAAACATTTACTAATAATTACAAAGCCCTTTTGCTTTTAAATAAGCAAGGAGTAACAAGATAACAGCAACAGCAAAAAATAACAACAAAGTACTTTAAGAATTTAAAGCATTGGGTTCCCTTTATAATTCCAAATAAAAATACAAGAAGACGTAAACTGTGAGATAAATTCATTTCGTATATTCTCGGCAGTCACAAACATATAACATTTTAGTATATATATACAAAAAAGGGGGTACAGATAACATTTAAATTGGTCGGACAATGCGTCGCTTATCTAATCAGGCTAAAAAACACATTCCAAACTGGATGAAAAATAGGTCAAACGGAAGTGAACACTCATCCACATCCTCCATATTACGCCACTTACTACAAACCAAACATCAAATCAACTTTAAAAATTGTTTTAAAGTGCTAATTACTTCTCCAGTTTCGAATATGTTAAAAATTCTCGAATCTGTTTATATTCACACATTGAAACCTGCTTTGTGTGCATAAAAACAGTTTGTCACTACATTGGTCGTAATGGTTGTGTGTTTGAGTTGTACTAATTTAAATGTTATCTGTACCCCTATTTTGTATATATATACTAAAATGTTATATGTTTGTGACTGACGAGGATAAACGAAATGAATTCATCTCACAGTTTACGTCTTCTCATATTTTTATTTGGAATAGTGTGACTGTTGCTATTTTACGCACAAAAATGTTTCACCAAGTGGATATTTATCAAAGCCAAACGTCGGCCCGCATTTAGTACCACAGATTGCACTCGAACCTACATCTATTCCACTTCAATTTGAGCATTGTACCACTAGACCAGTCCGATACTATAGCTCTTCAAAAAGAAAGAAATTTTGTACCAAACAATGTTCTAATAAAAACTTCAAACAATTTTTCTATTCTAGCAAATGAATTCATTTATTTTAAGCTGTTGTTTCTTTTTTTTCCCTTACAACATCTCACAGTTTACGTCTTTTCAAATTTTTAATTGAAAGTACTTTAAGTTGGCATCGATTTAATAGCTAAATTTGATGTTGAAAACTTGTCAATAAGAGAACTGTGTCTTATCAGTAAAGTCGGAACCGTTCAAGAGAACGAAAAGCATTTAGAAACTATTATCAACAATATTCTTTCAAAAACCGTGATATTTTTGAACATTCTTCTGGTTGTACAAAAACCAAAACTTTTCAACCGACACCGGAAGGAAACCCACACAAACAGAAACTGTTTAACAGTATGACCCATTACACAAAAGATGGCGATCCGCAATTATAACTGGAAAAGTTGGCCTCGTGGTGTACTACATAAAAGTAGACAATCAATTGTGGAGAAAACATGCGAACCACGTACGTCTGGATTATACTAGAAGGTATAAAAACAGTCCAATATTTCTCGACAGTTTTGCTGACAATAATAAGGTTGATGAAAAGCCGAACAAATTGCAAACGACAAGCTGAAAACTACGAAAATTAACACGAAAACGATGCCCGTCTACAGTTATCGAAGTAAACCCTAGAAGAAAATATACGATCACAACAAAAACAAGAACAAAATACTTTAATTTAAAAGATAAATGGAGTAACCAATAATTCCATTTATTTGAACATTTTGCCACCATTTTTCAGATTTTTATAAGACATCTACTTTAATTAGATTTTTTCGAATGATTGCTAGCCACATTTTCTCAAGTCTACCTCAACCGTTTTTTGTAATAATCAATTGTCTATTTGAAAACCGTTATTGCTGATCATTCGGACGGTAAACGTAGAATTTGACAAAATAATTTTCCTTGTCTAATTGTAATAATGTCATGTAATAGTGGAATAAAGTTAGTTCTTTCTATGAGGTTATTGCTTAGACGGATGGAAGAACATGATTATATTGATTGGAGTCTATGAAAGGCACACGTTGTGTTCCAAGTCTCCGCCGTTGTTTGCCCCAATGGCGTCGTTTTATTTTATCTATGTTGACAAAACCCTCCTCTTCCGCCTTTCTTATCCTAACTTGGAACTGACAAGATTGGCTTAGTTGAAGGTGGAGTTGTAAAATAGTAAAAATACCAACAACATTTCACTAACAAAAGTCACTTTTTAAATGTTGTCAACATTGATAAAAAATAACCTTGAACGTACCGCAATTGCCACTTGCCCGTGTCTAAACTTTTTTTCCACAAATTTCCCGTCATTGTTAGGCAACATCCTTCTTTCGCCTTGTTCGACAAATAAATCAACTGCTGTTCGTTTGAACGAATGGATTTTTGCATTTTTCTACAATGTTGCAAAAAAACACATTAATTAGTAGCATGAAAAATTTGTAATTAACAGCCCATCATAATAATTATTATTACTCCTTTTTTAAAATAAACATTTACATTTTTAATTATTGATTTGTTTTGGTTTGAATGCATTGTAGTTAATTTGTAGTTTAAATAGGTTGTAATAAAAAGCAGTTTTAATCCTGTAGTATTAGTAGTAGTAGTAGTAGTAGTAGTAGTAGTAGTAGTAGAAATAGTAGTAGTAGTAGTAGTAGTAGTAGTAGTAGTAGTAGTAGTAGTAGTAGTAGTAGTAGTAGTAGTAGTAGTAGTAGTAGTAGTCATAGTAGTAGTAGTAGTAGTAGTAGTAGTAGTAGTAGTAGTAGTAGTAGTAGTAGTAGTAGTAGCAGTAGTGGTAATACTAATAGTAATAATAGTCATAAGAAGTGAACATTTAGCAAACATTTATTTCCGGTAGTGGAAATAAAACCCATTTTTGCCCAAGTTTGAGTCCAGTGCCATACTACTAGTCTACCGGAGCCTAATCAGTTCAAAATGTTTATTTATTGGCAAAATTATTATTATTAAACAACGTGAAAGACAATATTTCATTTCTCTATCTTGTAAATTGTCGACAAAAATTAATTCAAAACACACAAACTTTACTATAACTATGTTTTGACAAAACAACTTAATTCTCCACTGTGTTACTTCATAACATTCATGTAAACATGTGTCTATCTTTTTACTATGTATTGTGAAAAGAGTTATTTGAAACAACATTCTTTCTACGTCCTTCTTTTTGAAATTCGCCATCAACAATACATTGAAATGAAATTATACATTGTTTTACGAAGCCTTCCTTGTTCATATTTGTTTACCAAAAAAAGCAGCACAAAATTAAAAATTCACTTTTCAAAACAAATCCGACACAGGGTTTTGACGACGTTCGACTGTCACCAGTATTGTTTTTATTGTTTTTATTGTTGTTGTTTTTTGTATTTACATTTTATCGACATTGAACAATTAATTGAATGATAATACTTTTGTTGTATAATGATGACTATTGTCTGGCAAATATTAATTATTGTCAGTGTACAAAGCAATTTGTAATAAAAATGGAATGTCAACAATTTATTTTGTTGTTGATTATGTAGGTAGTGTAGCGATAGAACAATAGACAGATTAAAATTAGTTGTGTCTAATTACAAAACCCTTTTGCTTCAAAATAAGCACTGGGCAACATGGAATAACAGTAATAACAAAGTACCATAATTTGAAAAGTACGCATGGGCCAACAAAATAATTATGTGTGTGTTCGAACATTTTGTTTAATCCCGCCCTGAAGCCAAGTTGACTGTAGTCTCCGTCCCCCACCGCAACCTTTCTTTTGCTATTATTCAATTGTCCTTTATAAAACCGTTCTTGTAAACGTGCAATTGGTCTAACCGAAGATTGAGCTTTTTTTCGGCTTTCACTCAAATCTGTCATCTGGGTCATGCTATCACATCTTTGCCGTTGTTTATCGTTATTTCTGTAGCACAATATGGATTTTTAACAAAGGCCGAGTTGTTAACCTTGGATTTAAATCCGTCTCTTTTATTCAGACTTGGGATTGATTTGATTTTTTATCTAGTCGGAGAGATATATATTATAAAGGAAACATTTTTTAGTTATTGGATATTAGGAAAAGTCTTGAAGTGTCCGGATAGTATGGCGTTGATAACACTCATCTCAATATCCTTGCAGCAACAAGGATCGGAACGTGAGGACTATATCTTAAAGTCAATGTTTTCTAATTTACACAATTTGTACTAGACAGCACTATTCAAAGCTTTTTTATTATTTCTCTTGTTACAACCTATTTATTGGGCAAACATTTACGTCAGTACGTTGGATTCAAGTTTAGAAAGTTTACAAAATAATGAAAATGAATAGTAACAATGTAACAAAATTATTTTATTAGTAATCAATTATAATAACCTCACCTTTATAATTTAATTAATGCATTTTTATTATGGAGTTTTTAAGGGTATTTATATTAAAATTGAATAATAAATCCCACTTGGTTTTAGACATCATCCTTGTTTACAATTGACAGCAGTACACACTTTTTAAGTTTTGTACGAACAACTATTCTAGTTTTAAATTGACTTACAGTAAATCTAATTGCTGAATAATTTGTACGTTACTACTATCACCAATAGACAAGTAAATAATTAATTATACAACAAACTCTATAATGTGTTTGTTGTGAAACCTCTTAAATTTTTACTTTATCTTTCAACGTAATGACACTATTGATAATTGACCGACTTAATGTACCAACCGTTTAATGATCCAGATGCATACAAACAAATGGACAAAATGAGCTATATTTGTTGTAACGTTGTCACTATTTTTGCTGTTATTTTTGTAATTTTAGCATTTAATTAAATTTTAACTAAATTTAAGTGAATAGTTTTTAGTTATTTTTAAAATTTGTAAAATTTTATAAACATTATTATTATCGATCAAGTAGAGTGTCAGACACCAACATACTCTAATATGTTTGATTTAGAACATTGCTTAATTAAGCAATTTCCAAAATAATAACAATAACGATAATAATAATAAAATTAATAACAGAAATAATAATAATAATAATAATAATAATAATAATAATAATAATGGTAATAATAATAACGCTAATAGTAATAATATTAATAATAGTTATAACAATAAAAAATGGTAATAGTAATAATAATAAATGTATTAATAACAATAATAATAGTAATAATAACAATAATATTTATAATAATTATAATAATAGTAATAGTAATACTATTAATAATATTAATATTAATGGTAATAATTATAATAATATTAATAATAATAATAATAGCAATACTATTAATAATAGTTATAACAATAATAATGATAATAGTAATAATAACAACAATAATAGTTATAATAACAGTAGTAGTAGTAATAATAATAATACTAGTAATAATAATAATAGTAAGAATAGTAATAAGAATAATGTTGTACAAATAAAAACCAATAGAATATTTACATTTACAATTGAATCATTTGCCTGAGGGAATGCAGAACGAATTTACAATAAAATATATCGCCAATTTATACCAACTATTAGTTGATTAAATATAAATTTGTTACATTAAAATAATTATTAATATTAATATTAATATTAATATTTTTATTGTTATTGTTACTAACATTTTTTCTTACTATTACTGTTAAAACAATTAATAATAATAAGAATAATAACAATGTTTCTATTATTGTTACTATCAATCTTAATATTTTGAATTTCATTATTGTTTTTCCGATTGCTATTATAATGTTACTATTGCTACCATGATTTTAAAATTGTTTTGTTAGGCTTAATGTTATTTAGTACTTTTATCTATATTATAAAAGTTTATCTACAAATCAGTGTCATTTTTATTTTTATTATTATTATTATTATTGATTATTATTACTATTACTATTATTATTATTATTACTATTATTATTATTATTATTATTATTTTTATTATTATTATTATTTTTATTATTATTATTATTATTATTATTATTACTATTATTATTACTGACTAACTGTTTTACAAGAAACTTTTTGAACTTGTTTCTATCTTAGCGCAGCTAAATGAAAACCCCAATTTAGTACCGTTTGAATATTATTTTAAATTGTTTCTAGTTTGATTTATCCAAATTTACTAAAATCTAAAACATATAGGTTATAGCGGGTTATTCCTGATAGAGCTTACGTACATCTGTGTGCATGTTAACTTTGTTCCTTCTTGATTGTGTTTAATATTTGTCGTGAAATGCCCGTAGTTTTAACCCGATTTTAATTGTTAATAAAATCAAAATATTCCATTCATATTAGTTAATTTTTTAAATTTACAGTATTGTTCCTTTTAAAAAAGACACAAATCTTATAATTTTGGTTTGTGACTCCTTATTTTAATTGTACTAATAGTATAAACTGTGATTTTTATCAAATAATACATGATGAATTTAAGCAGATAATAATAATAATAATAATAATAATAATAATAATAATAATAACTACAATCATAATAAAATAAAAATCATAATAAAAATAAAAATATTATTAATAATAATAATATTAATAGGAATAGTAATAACAATAACAATCTTAATAATAATAATAATAATAATAGTAATAATATTAATAATATTAATAGGAATAATGATAACAATAACAATCTTAATAATAATAATAGTAATAATAATAATAATAATAATAATAGGAAAATTAATAGGAATAGTAATAGCAATAATAATAATAATATTATTATTATTATCATTTAAAAAAATAATAATAACAATAAAATAAGTAACTGAAATCCTTTTAAAATTCTATTTAAACTATGTTTTCCTACTAAAATTAATGAATTCAATTATATTGATTTACTTTTAATTAAAAACAAATCTGTTTAAGTATCTTTAAAGTATTAAAAATAATTAAAAATAATTTTGATCATTAATTTTACAAAATAAAGTATAATGAGGATAAAAAAAAGATTATTTTTTCTATTTTTACCACTTTAAGAGTTTTGACGGAAAACACAGTAGACATTTTTGCAAAGCCGAACGCATTTACTGTCAGTGTCGAGCGGTGTACTGTTAGACCGCCCGAGTTTAACAAAATTATTAATTTATGTTTTTTGAAATATCATATCAGTAATGTCAGATTTACTTAAATGATAAATTTACTAGGAACATTGTACAGCTGTTTCACATCCCTACATTTGGAATCATCAGCAGAGCATACCTTTCAAGTTTTACACACACACAAGCACACACATAAACTTGAACTCACGCCCTGTCTGATGCCAGGCCAGCGTCTTAAACCACTGAGCTACGGGTGGATAACCTTGGACCTGTAAATTTATTATTTATAGTGAATCTAATCAATTCTAATTGTCCAGTGTCTTCAAATGCTGCTACGTTATTACCGGTTTAGCAAGTGGGAGAGAACCCTTTTACTAAGACTTTGCCATATAGGTTCTTGTATATCTAGTAAGTTTATTATTCAAGTGAATCTGACAATACTAATATAACATTTCCAAAAACAAATTATCCCTTAAAAAACCCATTGATAAAGATTATGAATTATTATTTAAAATTTCTCACTAACATTTATACATTGTGATAAACTAATTGTTCAAACACATTAGTATAGTAATTCTTTTTGACAAACAATATATTTTATATTATTTCTTATTCAAAATAAGGTGCAATATAAATATTTAACTTTTATGTACATGTACCTTCAACAAAATTAAGTTACCAGGAGGTAAACGTAAACAGCAAATTTACCTAGTGTCATTTCGTTTTTCTAAAATGTCTACATGTTAATTAAAATTTAAGGTATTGTAGAATATTTATTGCGACAAGAAAACCCAATTTTATTTTGAAACAAAATGAAAAACACGTTGGGTTACACACAGTTAGCAAACTTATCTGGTGTGATTTTACGTAAATGTTAATAGCCACATTATTATGTGGTTTGTTACATTTTGTTTTTATCTTTTGATATTATATTGATCACCTATAAATAATTATTAAAATGAAATTATGTTGTTTTAAAAAGATGCATATCCTATTGAACGATATTGTTAATCAACATTTTCAATCCTGTATACAATTAGAATTGAGGAATGAAGGTAATAATGCTCATCCACGACATACAGCTTTAAACTGTCCAAAACGTTTGGAAGAACTTGTACATGAACGCCAAAATTAATTAATACAAATAGTCATGTTTACCATACTTATTTAGAATCAAACAAAGTTGAACTTGCTACAAACTCATCAATGTAAGAATTACTCTACTTAAGCATTTATTTGAACTAATGTGGACAGCATAATATAATAGTATAATAATTTTGAATTAAATTTTTTGAACTACATATTTCTATATTATATTCATTATCATATGACATTTTATATTTTATTTTGTTCCCATTATTTGTACCATTATTTTTTATAATTTTGTTATTTTATTTATTTTTATTGATTGTGCAAATAGAATTTTGCCTTGAATGTGTATCTCTAGTGAGATATTAAAGCTATATATATATATATATATATATATATATATGTCTGACACATTTGATAAGTATTACAATAAATTCTTCGTTAACATTTGTAGCTTGAGATAAACTAATTATTCAGTGTAAATGACCGAATTCTTTTAGATTTTTGAAATAAATAATTTTTAAATGACAGTTTTTGTATAATTAATCATTTTTGATACAATTTTTAAAATTAAAAAATATTTTTAATAGCATAAAATTGATTTAATAACAATTACATTTATATTATCATTTCTTTTCCAAAAGGTCAATAAACATTTTTGTAAAGCCCGATTATACGTATACAGATTTATCAATGTCATTTATATGTGCTTTTTTATTTGTTCTACTTTGAATGTTTGAACGGCAAACACATGCCTTTCAGCAGTTGACATTGTAGCCAAGTCCAGTTTGAGCTCGCGTTGAGTCGAGCGCCCGAAAGACTAACAAAAATGATTTTGAAATGGACTATTAAATATAGTAAATAAAAGGTTTGAAAACTTGACGAAGAACTATTTGTAAAAATCTTTTTTTTTTACTATGTTTGCTACTTTAAATGTTTTACGAGAAACGAATGCTTTTCAGCAGTAGACATATTAGCGAAACCGAACGTGGGCCCGCATTTTAGTGGACCGGTGGTGGGATTCGAACCTCCGATGCCCACCATGATCCGAATTCGAGCGCTGTACCGCTAGACCACAATCAAATAAATGTTTCATGAGGGATTAAACCAAACGTTTGGCAAAATGGTCGAATACATGGATACATTTTGTTGAGTTATGTTATGGAACTTTGTTGTTGTTGTTGTTGTTGTTTTGCTGTAACTGTTTGCTAATAATTTATTTTATATATTTATTAATTTTTACTGCTTTAAATGTTTGACAGGAAACATCTTTTAGTAGTGGACCTTTTTGGCGAAACCGAACGTAAGCCTACATTTGGTGAATCGGTGGCGGAATTCGAGCCCATGTCTACCCAGGTCCAGATTTAGCGCTGTACCGCTGAGACTTCGGGATTAACAAACAAAAGAACAGAAGACTTAAACAATACCAGGTTTTCCACCAGCTATTAAGACTTGTATTAAAGTAATTCCTTTCTGTCTAAAATAACATTGTTTAAATGTACGCTACGTTTTCATTTTTTACGAGCGATAATTGTATTCAGTCAACCATTTGGTTTTGTAACAAACCGATGTTAAATATGTTTGGCCTTTTCTATTAAAAAATTCTTCTCCTTTGTCCAACCAATGCTTAATTTAAATTTAAGTTAAAAAAATTAGGAAGAATAAAGTACAACTAATCCATTGTTGTTTAGCAAAAAAAGGGGTTATATTTTTATTCGTATTTCTGATTCACTATTTTATCATAGTCCTAATTTTTTGTTTCCTTAACCCATTTTTTCCAATATGCATAAATATATTAAATTTAAGGACAACTCAGTTCATGTTATTGAAATAAATAATTTAATCACAAAATAAATAATGGTCAAGTAATGTTGTTTTTAATAGCACGACTAATAATAATAATATTACTTCAATAGTTTACGAGAAATATTTTTTAAATATCAGGTGGATATTTATGCTAAATTAAATAAGACTATTTGTCTAAAAAATTGTTTGCTTTGAATACTATGGAACTACTCAAGGTTAAAATTAACAGCTTGGAATAAGCAACAATACAACAGTAGCATCAAATTCAAAAATGGATAAGCATTGTTTCGATTCTCACCAACGATCGATTAAATGTGGGATTACGTTTGTTTCTGTTCACTTGACAACTGGTAAAAGGCATATTTGCTGGAGTAGTAAAAGGTTTCAAAAATATAGATTTTAGTGATATCGTTTATAAATTGTGATTGTACGCCAATTTATTGTAAGCTGTTAGATTTGAATTTATTTTTTGACTCCAATATTAATCACTATTTGAACCACCAGCCGGAGTGGCTTTTATTGGGAGGCATTGGTGGGCATTATTGGGTAGGCATTGGTTCAATTCCCACTACATACGTTTGAGTATGTTCGTTTGACTCCATGTTACAGACTGAGTAATATTTAGTAAGTTATGAGTAGTTATCAGACACTTTGTACATTTATTAATATTATTGTCAGTTTGAAAGCAGAATAGTACTAAATAAAATATAAACAGTCTAGATTTAGAAACAATAAAACGTTGGCATTTTAGAAAACTACAGCGAAAAGCGGTTCTAGTACGCGACTTGATTCTGGGTAAGCATGAGTTCGATTCCCACTATATACATTTGAGTGGCTTTGTTTGGCTTCCGCTCAAATGTTTACTTAATGAAATGTGTTCCTTGAAAAGCGTTTAAGCAATAATAATAATAATAATAATAATGAGTTGAATAGGTTTCATAGTTGTTCAATCTTTATTTAAAAATAAACATTAAAAAAACTGCGTTAAAGCAGTTTTAAATGTTTGGAAACCATTTAACTATCTGTTTTGTTGAGGAAAGTAACGCGATTGTGTCCACGTAAGTTGAATTTAGTTTTTTGACATTCTCCATATCGCATCTTTCTTCATTTAAATCCTTTCGTTTTGAAGGACATGCAGATTGTTCCATACGATTGGACAATATTCTTTTGACTTTGAAAATCATTCATATCGATTTTGACAAAATCCGTCGCGAGAGTTATACTGCTGTAGTTTCGTAACAGATGGTTTTTGTAACAGGTTACCAAATCTTGTGCTCAAACTCTCCTTCTTTGTCAACAGGACTCTTAATCGACTGCGGTGAATTTAATTACAGGGAACATTTCTGGCATGACTACCTACCCACTCTCAATTCAACAAATCATCTCTAATTCTCGACAATTTTACAAAACATATTGATCTTGGGAGAATGAGGCAACGATTGTACAATAGTTTTTTAGCTTTGAAGATTACAAATTTTAATTTGGATTTTGCCAACAATTCATTACTTCCTTGTCGTAGTTCAATAGAATAGTGTTCTTTTGTGTTGTTACTTTACCAATATGTTTGTACAGAGGTCAGGTTGCTAATCTTGCGTTCAAACTCTCCTCCTTTCTCAACCGAACGTGTAACCGTCTACGATTCGATTCGCACCACCGATCCACTAAATGTCGGCCCATGTTCGGTTTGGCTAAAATGTCCACTGCCGAAAGATGCGCGTTTCTCGTCATAACATTTAAATAAATAAATATAAATAAAACTATCCATAATAGAATTTTTTTTGGTTTTTACTCATTGTTGAAATCGTTCCATGCAATCATCAGTCTGAAAATAGATCATCAATTTGATTAGTTGATTAAATATTTTTGCAAAATTCCAATTTGTCAATTGACACATAAATTACGTTTAGAAAGTAGCACTCCTCTCCCTTCTTTGCCAACCAAACTTGGTTTAAAATAATATATAAATTCATTTTATTATATTTATATTGATTTTATTTTTTTGCTACTTTAAATGTTTTACAAAAAACATGTTTTTCGACAGTGGACCATTAGCGAAGCCAAACGTGGGCCGTCATTTTAGTACCGGCGATGGGATTTGAATCCATGTCCACCGATGTCCGAATTCGAGCGCTGTACTGCTAAACCACCCCGACATTTATCAACGTTTGAACAACCGTTCATCCTTGTTGTAAAATTGTCAATACTTGAAAACAAGTAAAATTTAAAAATTATGCCTTAGAATTTAAGTAATGCCTATGCAAATTCTTAAATTCCAATAATAATAATATTCCTGACGGCTCATTCTCGACATCGTGCATCCTTGAGTAGGTCCTTGTAGGTATTGCACACCAATTCCATGAAATGATGTCCTCTTGTTGTGTTGTTTTCTGAAATATTAATTTTTGCATAGGTCAAGTTGCTAACCTTGAACTCGAACTCTACTCAACCGAACCCACGACCGGCTATTATCTAATTCGACTATACCAGGGCACGCGTTGACCCAAACCGAGTGAATTTATGACTTGGGAAATGTAAGATGACTTAACTACTATTATTATTATTTTATTATTTATGGTTATTGGCTTAGATACTTTAGTAGAATATGTTAAATTGAATAATATAACAGGGCGTTATAATTTTTAAAATGTTACATGTTTACACCCCAAACAAATGATTGTTTATTTATTTTCAATAAAATGATGAAAATACCCCTTTTATGTCGGCTGTTTATTTATTCTATGGTAAAATATTTTTGTCAATAACATTGCTATTAATAGTATGTGTAGACCGAATGTTGGAGTGTCCATTGCCAATGAATGGTTTCAAACAACTAATCATTTATTTTAATTGCTAATACCATGAATGACATTTTTTCCGTTTTCTATAAAGAAAATGTAGGTTTTTTAATATTAATTTACTAAGTTATTTTATGATGACTAGGTTTTCCAATAATAATAATAATAATAATAATAATAATAATAGTAATAATAGTAGTAATAATAGTAATAATAATAATAATAATAATAGTAATAATAGTAGTAATAATAGTAATAATAACAATAATAATAATAGTAATAATAATAGTAGTAATAATAGTAATAATAAGAATAATAGTGATAAGAATAATAATAGAAATAATAATAATAGTAATAATAGTAGTAATAATAGTAATAATAATAATAATAAAAATAATAATAATAGTATTAATAGTAGTAATAATAGTAATAATAATAATAATAATAATAATAGTAATAATAGTAGTAATAATAGTAATAATAATAATAATAATAACAATAGTAATAATAATAGTAGTAATAATAGTAATAATATTAATAATAATAGTAATAATAATAATAATAGAAATAATAATAATAGTAATAATAGTAGTAATAATAGTAATAATAATAATAAAAATAATAATAATAGTAATAATAGTAATAATAGTAATAATAATAATAATAATAATAGTAATAATAATAATAATAGTAATAATATTAGTAATAATAGTAATAATAATAATGATAATAATAATAATGATGATAGTAATAATAGTAATAAAAATAATAATAAGAAGAAGCAGAAGAATGAGAATAATAATAATAATAATAATAATAATAATAACGTGACATCAAAAGATATTCTTTTTTCGTATCTTTAATTATTGATAAGTTTACGTTTGCATTGTGTTTATACGGTTGTAGAAAATAAGTAATTTAAATCCTAATTAAACATAGGTACGAGTTATATTGTTAATTAAATGTAATTTTAATTTTTTATTTGATTAGGCAGCTGGTCCTGGTTGAGAAAGAACGAAGCACCTCTGCTCAAAAAGACAAAAAGAAGCGAAAGCAGCATAATTCTTATGACGGTGTTGGGCAAAATCCGAATAGAATGTCTATTTTCAATATGCACAATGTAAATTATGTGTTGTTTCTCCCATGGTATTCAGAGAGCTTACAAAGAAAAGGAAAAATAATTAATATACCAAGAAGCATTTTTTTAATCTAACGTAGATTAGGGTTCTTTGTTACTGCAAGTGCATATTTCGTTGTTGCATTTTGAATGTTTGAAAGGAAACATAATCAAATGGAGACCTGTATTTGGTGCCTGGATGTCAACCCAACTTCAAACGTAATCCTGTATCCGTAGACAAAATTAACACAGTAACTAATTGGAACGGGTTATATTCAATACCGGTATAAAACAGCTTGTCTCCTAAATAAATCTATGCATTTTAATGAATGCAATATTAAATTAAAATTAATATTTATTTCTTACTGGTTTTGTTTTACTAAGAACGCCTGTTGGAAAATGGATGTTACGTAGCGGCATTTGAGGATGCTGAGCAATTAGAATTAATCAAATTCACTATAAATAATAAATGTACAGAGTCAACCACCCGTAGCTCAGTGGTTCAAAGCACTGGCCTGATACCAAATAGGGCGTGGGTTCAAGTAAAGCTTGAAAGGTATGCACTACTGATGATTCCAAATAAGGATGGTTGATTTAAAATCAAGTAGATTTATTATTCAAGTAAATTTGACAAATCTAATAAAAACCCTGGAAAACCTATTAATAAACTCATATTTAATTCTATACTTGTTCAAAAATATTTATTTAAAACTTTAATTATTTATTAATTTTGATTTACATGCTTTATTTCTTTTTTTGAGTTAACGTTTTTATAAATTTATTATTGATTTATTACTCAAAAGCCCCTTCACTCCAAAGAGCATTGCACTAAAATTTTACTTTTAAAAAACGTGCATCGTGAAGATAGAAATTCCATTCCAATTTTGCTGAACCCCATCATCACAACTATGAGGCTTTTTTTATTTTGCCTTTCTCCAACTGGACTTACTAACAGCTGTAGTGTTAATTAGAACAAAAAACTGTTTAAAAAAATCGGTTATGGGTTAAATATTGGGTTGGTACATTCATTCCTAAAACGGACATTTCCGTCAATAATTTTTATTAAATATATTTTACAAAAATTGCATTATTTTGGCTAGCATGCAAAATAAAACGTCTTTCAGCTTTTCAGTTAGTCAACAGCCGCTTTTTATTACAAGATAGAAAAGCAGAATTTTGATTTGATAATTTGTTCAATGTCAAATTGAATATCGATTGATACTGAAGTAATATGATGTGTAAAGTCAGTAGTTTTATTCAAAACCTGCTGTTTATAAACAATTTTTTTCGACAATGGGTATATTTTAAGAGATTATTTGTTTTAAAATTGTCAAATGAGACTTGTCAGATTTACTGGCGTCAGCCCAGGGCCTTAAACATACTGGGCTATGGGTGGATGACCTTGGACCTGTAAATTTATTATCTTATAGTGAATCTGATCAATTCTAATTGCCCAGTCTCCTCACATGCTCCTACGTTATTATTGGTTGAGGAATTAGGAGAACCCTTTCACTAGGACACTGGGCAATTAGAATTGATCAGATTCACTATAAGATAATAAATTTACAAGGCCCACGTCATCCACCCGTAGGTTAGTAGTTTAAGGCGCTAACCTGACACCAGATAGGACGTGTGTTCAAGTTCATGTATGTGTATGTGTGTGTGTGTAAAACTTGAAAGGTATACGCTGCTAATGATTGCAAATTTTCTTTTGTCAAACATAAATAATAAAATAATAATTGTCTGGAAAATTGAATTTAAAATATTGAAAACAAATTAAAACATCTTATTGTAATTTCTACTAATTTTTTGCATTTTTTTGTTAATGTGAAGACAGCTATTTTTTTAAAGTTGTTTTCTAATTGCGTCATTATTCGTGTTATTATATGTTTGCCTAGTATAAAACAGAACATTGATATAAATCTTTTTAAATTAACGAAATCTCATTTTTATTTAAAAAAAAAATTAATTAACATGACATGAAAAACTCAATTCAACTGAGATCACACAAGTAGTTACAAAAAAATGATTACATTTGTTTATGCATAATTTATATTGTACAACATAATATATCATTTTTATAGTTATATATATATATATATATACTTTCTATATTTCGTTAAATTTCATGTTAGATTGTATGCTGATAGTTCTACTCAACTTTTGATTATAAACCAATTGACATATACTGTTATTATTACTATTATTATGATTCAATCTAGCCAGTCCCAAGCCTGGATAAAGGAGGAGGGTTTAAGCGCTCAAGGTTAGAAACCTGGCCTAGTTTAAAAAAATTGATACTGCTACGGAAACAAACAAAAGGACGCCATTCGGGCAGCCAACGGCAAAGAAGTGACCGCACGTATCTGGATGGCAGAGTTAGACAGATGACAGGGTTGAGTGAAAGCCGAAAGAAAGTGCAATTTTCGATTTGCACAATTTTCAATGCCAACGAGACTTTGTTGTTGTTGTTGTTGTTGTTTAGCTGTAATGTTGTTTTATTGCCCCATGCTTATTTTTAAAGCAAAAGGGTTTTGTATAATATATATAATATTATATATATATATATATTGGTATTTTATTGATAATATATTATTGTATATTTTATAGGAAAAAGGTAGCTAAATATATTTTAGTTAAATAAGTACCGGTCGAACTCAAACTGGAGTAGGCATGGATTTTTGAGTTTTATCGCTATCATTGACTGTGAGACCCCGTTCGGTTTTGCTAAAATCACCACTTACAATAGCAATAAATAAAATAAAAATTGTGTAACTTCCTTCGGAGGTATATATATATACAACACTGATTGTTATTATTAATCATAGATTAGGTTCATATGTACATTATTTATATTTGTCGTTGCCATTGTATGCCTTTGTTTTTAATGTAAAAAAGTATAAAATATAATTATTAAAATATACAATAAAAAAAACATTTAAAACACTAACTACAGTATATATAAATCATAAAGCAAAACTTACCTATGGAGATTTTATAATTTGTATATACTAGAATAATAATAATGTTGATGATGATTATTGTGATGATGCAATTGTAATCCCGTTTATCATTATTTTAAATATAAATAATTATGGTAATTGTATTCTCTTACTAGTACAACAACAACTACTACTACTACTACTAATAATAATAATAATAATGATTATAACAATTATAACTGTTATGCATTAATTAAACAACCATGAGGATATTATAAGCCGTAGATAAGATATGTTTATTAGATGCTCATAAATATATATACTGTGTGTCTGTACACCGATCATGCTCGAGTGAGAAGTATTCACTAAAAAATTGGATGTGTGTCATTCAACACACACACAAACACATACACACCAATACAGTAGAACAACTTATATGGGACTTTTAAGAATATATGTTACAATAATTCGTGGGACAGGTTTCGATACATCTAGCAGTAGAAAATGATTTATTCCTGGATTTATTCGTTTTTGAAATCCAACAAATGACTATTTCGTTGGGGTTTTTTTTGCACTGCCTTAACATTGCACTATTGTTTGGGCACATATATATTATCAAGTCTGTTCTTATTATTTTTACTATTATTATTACAAAACCCTTTGTTTTAAACATAAGCATGGGGCAATAAGATATAACAGTTAGAGCAAAAAGAAAACAACAACAAAAGTTCCATAATTTAAAACGAACATGGCACAACAAACTTTTTCCATGTATTCAGACATTTTGCCAAACGTGTTTTGTTTGATCCCCCCCTCCATAAAATGTTCATTTCAGTTAGATCTTTCCGAGTGGTTCTTAGTCAAACATTTTGCAATCTACTCTAACCTCTCTTTTTCCCTTTTTAATTGCCCATTCTAATACCGTTGTGCTGATTATTCGAGCGGTAAACGTAGAATTTGATCAAGTAATTTTCCTCATCTAATTGTAATAATGTCATGTAGTGGACGAGAATCAGTTCTTCTCATGATTTCACTATTTGAAATGTGATAGGGCCAAATAATCTTTAAAATACTTCTAAGACACCGGCGATGAAAAACATTTACCATCTTATCAATCTTGTCTGTTTACTTCCACATTTTATTTCTATATGTAGCCGTAGAAATGATTATTGATGCGTACAAACGAAGTTTTGTATTCAGGTGAATGGAAGAACATGATCACATTGATTTGAGTCTATAGAAAACTGACATTGCCTTTCTAAGTCTGGCCTTAACATTAATTTCGGTTTATCCATCTTTAACAATGATATTTTCCAGATATGTAAAAGAATCAACACTATCAATGTGTTGTCCAGTAATTTTGATGAGCAATTAATCATTTGACATTGCGTACAACACTTTCGTTTTTGAACGGTTAATCCTTAAACCAATACGAGAAATAACATCACTGAGACATTCTTCACCTACTTCTGTGACAATTTCTAACATAGCAATGCAATTACTTTTTGTTCGAACACAACAACTTCAATTTTGGTATAACAAACGCATAATATTTACATATTTTACCGGTATTCCGTAAAACGTAACAATTTTCCACAAAAATTCGTAATGAACACTGTCTTGACTTTGCTCAATAATGTTACCGATGATGAGCATTTGTTGAATACAACTTTTTCCTTTTTAAAAACCTGCTTGTTGTTCTCAAAGATGTTTATCTATTGCATTACTTAAACGGTTTAAAATTACTTTGCAAAACACTTTACCAGGAACAGACAATAAGGTTATTCCGCACCAATTATTGCAATCGTTTAAACTTCTTTTTACGGGAAGAGTAACAATTACTCCTTGTCGTTAATCATTTGAAACTGGTTTCCTTTTCTGAAATCAATTAGATTCCAAAAGACTAAGGAAATCCACTGCCAAAAAGGCACATTGTTTTTGAACCAATTTCCAACAATCATCAAACTTTTCTACCTTTTTCAGATTTTGAAATGTATTTTTTGAAATACTTGACTGCTTAAGTTTCTTACACGAAAATGGAAGTAATATTTTGTAAATTTTATTCTGTTTAATTTTAAACGAAATTTTCCAACAACAAGGTTGTAATCAGAACCAACATCTGCAGTGCGATATGCACGTCCATCTTGCAAAGAAGATCGTCATTTTGTGCTAATACAAATGTAGTCAATTTCATTTGCTGCTTTTTCGTTGAGAGAAACCCATGTTGCTTTGTGTATATTTTTGTGAGCAGAAAATGTGTTGTTAAGACTTATTCCAAATAACAGGATTGCTAAATTAATCTCGCACTAATGTTCTTTTCTTTCTGAGATCAATTAGATTCCAGGAGACTTATGAGATCCACTGTTTCTTTGTAGAGCCACATTTTCTACCTAGCACATTTGTTGCACAGTTTGTAATTGTTTTTTGAAACAATTTCTATTAATCATTAGACTTTTATACCATTTTCAGATTTGGAGTTGTATTTTTTAAGGAATCGTAGAATCGGTTTGAGATATTTAACCGTTTACACAAAAATGGAAGTAATTTTTTGTGGTTTCTAGTTTTTTTATTTTTAAACGAAATTTCCCAACAACAAGATTGTGATCAGAACCAACATCTGCACCGCGATATACACGTCTATCTTGCAAAAAAGATTGCCATTTTTGTGCTAATACAAATGTAGTCAATCGCGTTTGCTATTTTTCCGTCGGGAGAAACCCATATTGCTTTGTCTATATTTTTGTGATCAAAAAATGTGTTGCCAACACTCATTCCACAATGACTGCTTATCATTTATACTATCAGCATAGCTATGTGGTCCAACATTTAAAAAGTAACTAGATTTGTTTTTGTTTAATTTTGTATTAAAATCAATATTTTAATGTCACTTCTTGGAATATCATTCAACAAACTTGGTAACTGATTGTGGAAGATATCTTTTTGGTTCACCACAGTAGCCTCAGTAGGGGCATAGACTTGCACAATTGCTACTTTCGCAAATCTGATGTTGAATCTGGCTGAAATGATACGGTCACTCACGAGTTTCCATCCAATCACAGTTTTAGCAGAATGTTTACTTAACATAATACCAACTTTATGGATATAATGATCTTTATGTCCGGAATATAAAATTAATGTATCTCTACCCTTAAAATGTCCTTAACTTTTCTACCGCATTTCGCTAATACTCAAAATATCTAAGTTGTACTTTTTCATTTCTCAAAGAAATTGTTCTAACTGATAAAGTGTGTACACATTCCATGTTTCAACAATGGTCAAGGTTTTGGCAATAAAGATCCTGCGCAATCAAAGATTGAGCTTCCTTTCGGCTCTCACTTAACCGTGTCATTTGCCTAACTCTGTCATCCAGATACGTGCAATCACTTCTTTGCAGTTGTTTTCCGGAATGGCGTCCTCTTGTATAGTTTCTGTAGCAATTTCAATTTTTTACAAAGGCCAGGTTGCTAACCTTGTACTCTAACCCTCCTCCTTTATTCAGACTTGGGACTGGTTAGATTGAATTATTTATAGTCCAAACTAGGCAGAGTCAGTATAAAAAGTATATTTTGAAAGCTGCTTTTATTAAAACGGAATTACTAAATGCAATTTCTAATAAATAATTCATTGTTAATTTATATGCTCGTAATCATTATTTAAAAACTTAAAATAAGTTTATGTTCTTACAACACAAAATTTAACGCAGTTATTACCTTATAAAAAATTTAATTTAAATAAAGAAAATTAATTTATATTAAAAAATTAATTATTTAATTATTTTTTTAAATCTTTTTTTTAATAAGACATCAATTACAACAAAACAATAACAACAGCAACAAGAGTCTTGTGGACATTGAATATTTTGCAAATCGAAGATTGATCCTCCTTTCCGCTTTCACTCAACCGTGTCATCCGCCTAACTCTGTCATCCAAATACGTGCAATTATTTCTTTTCCGTTGGCTGACCGAATGGCGTCCTCTTGATAGTTTCCGTAGCACTATTATTTTTTTTACACTAGGCCAGGTTGCTAACCTTGGCTTGAGACTGACCAGATTGAATCATTTCTGGTCCGAATAGCCAGATTCGTAACCCCTAGTTTTTTATCCAGCCTTTGTCCAATCTATTTGTTTTTAAAAAGCAATTTAATTTAATTTTAACGTATTGATAAATGTTTTGATTCTTATTCATTATATTCAGTTGTGTACTTTCGTCAATATACACGTTAGCTAATAAATTATGCAAGGACCTAATTTAATAATAATAATAATAATAATAATAATAAAACAATAATGATAGTTAACTGATTATATAAATTTTATAAATTGTGTTTATATAGATAGTATGATACATTTGTATAACTCTTTCATTGTTTATATATTGAAAAACAAATATCTCTATGTAAACATGCAACATATGCACAGTTTTTCATCATAAATTCTTTCTTTTCATTTGTTTAATTATTAACTTTTTTAAAAGTCATCAAAACAAAAAATAATGATAAATATTTTAATAATATTATGACTACTTATTTGAGCTATTTTTATGAAGCTATATAATTGTTTACGTATTTATAAAAGGGAAAATAATTAATTTAATATTCTTATATTGTTTAACATAAAAAACTATAGGTCAAGTTTGAACAAGAAAAATAGTATTTTTAATAATTAATAAATATTTTTATTTTTTGTATCCACTGTATATCCATTCAATGTTAGTATAAATATAATAAAACTCTTGTGCTAATAAACAATTATTTTTTTGAAATTAAATTATGCAAGCACTTAATTTAATAACAAACAAATTATATAAAATTTAGTCAGGTTAATAATAATTGTTTGTATATGGAACAAAACAGATATTTCCAAAGTAAATATTTAACATATGGAGTGCTTTATATTATTTATTTTTGTTTTTAATTTTTTAACTTTTAAAAAAAATCATTTAAATAACAAAATTAATTAAGATTTAATGAGTTAATATCGTTTCAATGTTGACAATCAATTAAAATTATGGGATTCCTTTTTTTTCTTGTTTTTAAGTTGTTATTTTTAAACGAAATTTGACAAAAACAATAAATGTTTCAACATGTACCCAGTTTTAAAGCAAAGACAAACGTTTGAACACTAGGTTAGCAACAAACTAAACTGCTGCAGAACGCCATTTTGGCAAACAACTACACGACTCAGATGACAGGGTTAAGTGAAAGCCAAAACGAAGTCAAATTGTTGATTTGCAAAATGTTTGACTAGGCGTAGAAAAATATTTGGTCCAATTTTGCAAACAAGACTAGCAACAACGGTTTTCGAATAAACAAAACTACTGCTATTTCTACTACTACTACTACTACTACTACTACTACTACTACTACCACTACTACTACTACTACTACTACTACTACTACTACTACTACTACTACTACTACTACTACTACTACTACTACTACTACTACTACTACTACTACTACTACTACTACTACTGCTACTAATACTACTACAGGATTGAAACTACTTCTTACTACAACCTATTTAAACTACAAATTAACTACATGCATTCAAACCCAAACAAATCAATAATTAAAAATGTAAATGTTTATTTAAAAAAAGGGTAATAATAATTATTATGATGGGCTGTTAATTACAAATTTTTCATGCTACTAATCAATGTGTTTTTTTGCAACATTGTAGAAAAATGCAAAAATCCATTCATTCAAACGAACAGCAGTTGATTTATTTGTCGAACAAGGCGAAAGAAGGATGTTGCCTAACAATGACGGGAAATTTGTGGAAAAAAAAGTTTAGACACGGGCAAGTGGCAATTGCGGTACGTTCAGGGTTATTTTTTATCAATGGTGACAACATTTAAAAAGTGACTTTTGTTAGTGAAATGATGTTGTTGGTATTTTTACTATTTTACAACTCCACCTTCAACTAAGCCAATCTTGTCAGTTCCAAGTTAGGATAAAGAAGGCGGAAGAGGAGGGTTTTGTCAAGATAGATAAGATTAAATTAAGACGACGCCATTGGGGCAAACAGCGGCGGAGACTTGGAACCTGACAACGACTGCCTTTCATAGACTCCAATCAATATAATCATGTTCTTCCATCCGTCTAGCAATAACCTCATAAAAGAACTAACTTTATTCCACTATTACATGACATTATTACAATTAGACAAAGAAAATTATTTTGTCAAATTCTACGTTTACCGTCCGAATGATCAGCAATAACGGTTTTCAAATGAACAATTGATTATTACAAAAAACGGTTGAGGTAGACTTGAGAAAATGTGGCTAGCAATCATTCGAAAAATCTAATTAAAGTAGATGTTATATAAAATCTGAAAAATGGTGGCAAAATGTTCAAATAAAATGGAATTATTGGTTACTCCATTTATCTTTTAAATTAAAGTATTTTGTTCTTGTTTTTGCTGTGATCGTATATTTTCTTCTAGGGTTTACTTCGATAACTGTAGACGGGCATCGTTTTCGTGTTGATTTTCGTAGTTTTCAGTTTGTCGTTTGCAGTTTGTTCGGTTTTTCATCAACCTTCTTATTGTCAACAAAAACTGTCGAGAAATATTGGACTGTTTTTATACCTTCTAGTATAATCCAGACATACGTGATTCGCATGTTTTCTCCACAATTGATTGTCTACTTTTATGCAGTACACCACGAGGCCAACTTTTTCCAGTTATAATTGCGGATGGCCATCTTTTGTGTAATGGGTCATACTGTTAAACAGTTTCTGTTTGTGTGGGTTTCAACTTCGGTGTCGGTTGAAAAGTTTTGGTTTTTGTACAATCAGAAGAATGTTCAAAAATATCACGGTTTTGAAAAGAATATTGTTGATAATAGTTTCTAAATGCTTTTTCGTTCTCTTAAACGGTTCCGACTTTACTGATAAGACACAGTTCTCTTATTGACAAGTTTTCAACATCAAATTTAGCTATTAAATCGATGCCAACTTAAAGTACTTTCAATTAAAAATTTGAAAAGACGTAAACTGTGAGATGTTGTAAGGGAAAAAAAGAAACAACAGCTTAAAATAAATGTATTGATCTGCTAGAATAGAATAATTGTTTGAAGTTTTTATTAGAACATTGTTTGGTACAAAATTTCTTTCTTTTGAAGAGCTATAGTATCGGACTGGTCTAGTGGTACAATGCTCAAATTGAAGTGGAATAAATGTAGGTTCGAGTGCAATCTGTGGTACTAAATGCGGGCCGACGTTTGGCTTTGATAAATATCCATTTGGTGAAACATTTTTGTGCGTAAAATAGCAACAGTCACACTATTCCAAATAAAAATATGAGAA